>JAVJIF010019325.1:0-48819 GCA_038442645.1 Agave tequilana | reverse complement strand
CGCGGATTGCCGCGGATCCGTGGCAAAACCAGGAAGTTAGCTCCCTAGTTTTGGTGCGGGGACGCGCGATGCTTCTAGGATCTTCTTGGTATATTTCAATTCTGGTAATTGCGCCCGAATATTCGTCTAAACGTGAGCAAAGGTCTAGGTTCAATGCATCTTCTAAATGTTCCCTTGCTTGGCCTCTAAGATTGCGGATTTATTACCCAAAAATGGGGTTAATTAAGCTCTTATTACCTCTTTACCCTTAAACTCTTGATTTACCTACAAGAGAGACCAAAACACGATTTAGACCGACATTTTATTCATAAATCGGTGGGGAAATGCGATAGAATAATGCAGAATTGTAGATTAATCAGTAAGCAATATCGGGTCTAGTGTAATTTATTAAATATATTAGACTTCTGATAATCTGAGAATACTCCAACTGGCGTACTCTAGTTCCTGTATTCTTCGAAGGTGGATGTGTGAGAGAAAAGGATTTGTATTCTCTTTTATCCCATGATCCTTGAATCTTTTTATCATCTTATCCACGTAGTGAGATTGAGATAGACTGATTCCATCTGGTGTTCTTGTGATTTTAATTCCTAAAATTACATCAGCAACCCCCAGATCCTTCATGTCAAAACTGTTGGATAACATTCTTTTAGTGGACCTAATAATTTCAATATTAGTCCCAAGTATCAACATGTCGTCTACATAAAGACAAATAATGATATATGCAATTCTAACTGTTTTAGTGTAAACACACTTATCGCATTCATTGATAGTAAATCCATCTTTGATCATGGCACTATCAAATTTCTCATGCCATTGTTTTGGAGCCTGCTTTAGACCGTATAAGGATTTTACCAATTTACACACTTTGTGTTCTTAGCCCTTGACTATAAATCCTTCAGGTTGCTCCATATATATTTCATCATTTAATTCACCGTTTAAGAATGCAGTCTTGACATCCATTGATGAATATCTAAGTTATGCAATACTGCAATTGCAATCAATATCCGAATGAAGGTTATTCTTATATTACTGGTGAATAAGTATCGAAGTAGTCAAGTCCTTCCTTTGTCGATAGCTCTTGGCTACTAATCTAGCCTTGTACTTATCGATAGATCTATCAGATTTTAATTTTCTTTTAAAAATCCACTTACACCCAATTGGTTTGCTGCCAGAAGACAAGTTCGTCAATTCCCAAGTATAATTACTTAGTATGGATTCTATTTCGCTATTTATAGCTTCTTTCCACATTTGTGCTCTGTGGTAGACATAGCCTCTTTAAATGTTTGAGGCTCACTTTCAATAGCGTATGATATGAAATCTGGACCAAAAGATTTTGAGATTCTGGATCTCTGACTTCTTCTTGGTTCAATTTTCGCATTAACAATCGGTTCCTCGGGGCTTTCGTCCCTGAACGGCATCTCATGTGTTCTTTTCTCAAAAATCTTCTCTGTTTCCCGTTTGTATGGAAATATGTCTTCAAAGAACACAACCTCTCTAGATTCGATAATCATGTTTACATGAATATCTGTATTTCTGATTTATGAACCAGAAATCTGTAGGCACTACTATTCAAGGCATAACCTATGAATATGCAATCCTACGACGAACTTCTTGGTACCAGCATCCTCAGTCTTGTACTTCTTATCAAGACTTGTCCATAACTTCTTTGCCGTTGTGATATGACTGTAGACATTGTAAAGAGAGTCATCCAGTCCATTCAAAATATAATTTCGGCAAAGGAAGTTACCTTGAGTCCATGCATCGACTGCAAGGACTGAGTCCTGATCAGTTCCGAGTTATGATGGATCCTCTTGCAGGAATTTGGCCAGATGTAGAGTGGTCAAGTAGAAGAGCATCTTCTGTTGCCACCTCTTGAATTCTGTGCCATCAAAATTTCCTGACTTCTCTGGCTTCGGGTTAGGAAGTGGAGCAGGCATCAAAGTTTGTATCTGCGTGTTTGGTGCCTTACTTGAGCTGTCTTGATTAGTCTCAGACATTTTCTGTAAGTTCAAGTAGAACAGAAGTAAGTAACTTCAAGAGGTAATTGTCTTAAGTTTGTTAGTTTCGGGAATCAATCTGACAACTAATCAATATCACTGATCTAACTGGCCAGGTCAGTGAATATCAGCTGGGAGATTTTTCGTTCAATAGAACGTTCCTTAATTAAAGAACCACCTTTCAATTACCTTCCTTGGTTAAACACCATTAGACTGATTATGAGTCAGTCTCAAATACTGAATATAAGTATAATCCCTGAATAAAGAAAGTTAATTCATTTATACAGTACTTGGAGTGAGGCACGCTTATAGCGGATCTCCTTAAGACAATTACGTCTCCCGCTACGGTGCTAACAGGTTACTGGACGCTGGTCTCCTAAGATGCAACACTCATTCACGGTATTTGGATAGCACTACCAAATCACCGTACGGTCGAACCGTAGTTAACCAGTACCTTCACAGGATTATCAAAGCAGCAGGACTAAGACAAATTTCAAAGAGAATATTTGTTTTTACTTTGGAGGAACACCCACTGTAGAGAAAGGAGGGAGATAGAAGAATATTCTTCTTCGAAAGTCACAGATTCAGATAACAATTTATTAAAGAATCTGTTGAATTTTCTGAGCGTTCTTTTAGAATGAATTTTCAGAATCTGTTGGAAGTCGCTTCGGAATCCGAGTTGCAGAATTCTCACTTCCTGTTGGAAGTTACTTCGAAACCGAGTTACAGAATTCTCACTTCATAATGCAGAAGAAGGAACTCGATTTTCTTTTTTGTGTTGCTAGTTTAATTCTGTGTGTTTTGTTTGAGAGAAACGGAGTGCTATTTATAGCGCTCCGGGAGGGGTAGATTCGTCCGAACCAAACCAAACGGTTGCAACGGATCATTTCCGACAGAAACCACCCAACTGTTCGCGGCGGTTTTCTGTCAATCGTTGCGCTGATTCGGTTCAGATCCAGATGGCAAAATCTGTTGGAAGTCGCTTCAGAATCCGAGTTGCAGAATTCCCACTTCTTGTTGGAAGTCACTTCGAAACCGAGTTGCAGAATTCTCACTTCGGAATGCAGAAGAAGGAACTCGATTTTCTTTTCTGTGTTGCTAGTTTAATTCTGTGTGTTTTGTTTAAGAAACGGAGTGTTATTTATAGCGCTCTAGGAGGGGTAGATTCGTCCGAACCAAACCAAACGGTTGCAACGGATCATTTCAGACAGAAATCGCCCAACTGTTCGCAGCGGTTTTCTGTCAGTCGTTGCGCTGATTCGATTCGGATCCAGATGGCAAAATCTGTTGGAAGTCGCTTCGGAATCCGAGATGCAGAATTCTCACTTCCTGTTGGAAGTCACTTCGAAACCGAGTTCCAGAATTCTCACTTCGGAATGCAGAAGAAGGAACTCGATTTTCTTTTCTGTGTTGCTAGTTTAATTCTGTGTGTTTTGTTTGAGAGAAACAGAGTGCTATTTATAGCGCTCCTGGAGGGGTAGATTCGTCCGAACCAAACCAAACGGTTGCAACGGATCATTTCAGACAGAAATCGCCCAACTGTTCGCGCGATTTTCTGCCAGTCGTTGCGCTGATTCGGTTCGGATCCAGATGGCGGAGCGGGTACGATCCGTTGTAACCCATACCCGTGAGATCCTGTTCAAAAAGCACCGGACCGGGTAGGGAAACCCGAGCCCGAGCCCGGCCGGCACCGGCGCGCGCGGGCATGGTTCCCACCTAATCGCGCGCGAAAACTCCAAGTACCCAAAGGGCACACCCTTTGTTCCCATTTTTCTCTATTTAAACACTTCAAACTTTCATCCCATGGCCATTGTGGGACTAAATACTTTTAGCTACTTTTAGTCCCCTTTTGGCTTTGAATTAGGCAAACTTTAGACTTGAATATCTCATTCATTCGAAGTCGGAATTGAACATGTGAATATACCACGTTCATCCCCAAGGAAGGAGAACACACTCCAACCATTATCCAATTAATTCTATCAATGGATCACGTCGTAATTCAACTCAAAGATTCACATTTATTAGTCATATTTCCCAATAGTAAATTTGTTTGTAATTTGTTCTATTAGCTAAATCTTTTTGGGTGTAGACATAAGTGAAAATGAAAGTAATGTTGTACTTCCTGGAGGAACCAACGACGTGCCGATCACCGAGATTAGCATTCACAACGCGCCGAGCCAATCTCAAACCAATATGACACGAACAAAACAAAGGAAAGAAAGCGAGGTATAACGATTTAGTGAGGTTCGGCAATTACGTACGTTCTCGGGGCAGAAGGGAAGAGAGATCTTATTAATCAGTCAATTACAAGATACAATTCATGGGACAATACCCCTCTATAGCAAGAGAATCCCTAAAAAAGAAAAACCAACAAACCTAGATTCAGATTAGAAATAGACCTGGATTCAAGTTAGGAAACAACCAGGATACCCATCTCGGTTGATGATCGCGGCGGTCGACCAGCTCCTTGATGCGTTCGACTGCTAGGCAAACAAATAGAGAGCCAACTCTCTGTTAAACTCTGGCATCTCAGTCGATCGACCGGGCGGTTGACCACCTCCTTCTGCTGCCGCTGCTTCCTCTGGGCGGTCGATCGAGCGGTCGACCACAATCTTCCTTGTGCAAGTCTGTGCAAGGCCCGTCGATTGGCTGGTCGACCGGTCCTCTGTCTTCAGCCTGACATAGGCTTCCATCCTACCACCGTTGAATTCTGATCTCTGCGCTATCTTCTTCAATGAGTTTAAAAAACTCTACTAATAAGATTTTACATTCTCCCCAAAATTCTCCACTTCGGTAAAGATTTCTCAAATCTGAGTCAAACACAACATAGCACCATATCGACTCCATCGGCTGCACCAATGTGATTGCCTATGTACCCTCAGTTGGCCTGAAGGCCCACCACTCTAGTTTTGATGATGATTAACTCATGTAGTTATAATATTAATGATCTTGTATTTATTAAGGTTTAGATACTAATCAAGATCTTAGTTTGTGTTTAGCTTCAATAAAAGATTCGAAGTCAAGTTTTGAAACTAGTGCGTGTTAATTCAAGAGCTCCCGCTTCAAGATCGCATCAAGTACTCAAAGAGGAATCTAGCTCATGGATCAAGTTTGGATCAAGTCAAGATGGAGAAAAAGATTTTCAAGAGAAGATTTTCAAGACTTGAGTCTGAGTTTATAAGTTTAAAATTTTTATTTTAGATAAAATGTAAAGGATAGATTAGTTATGGATTGCTCAGGCTTATACACACACACAAAATTTTCATACCGTTTTCATAAGAAATAGTTTTAATTTTGATTTTGGTTTTGAGCTTCAAAGAATACATCTTTATGTTTTATGAATAGATTTCAACAAATGAGTTTACATGGTTTATATGTGTATTGGATTTCATCCATATACATTATTACTTCATATTGTCTAAAAACTTATTTTGATGCATCTAGTCATGTGTTTAAAGTTTTGTATTTATTAAAACTTATTTTGAGCTAATTGTCAAAAAACAAGTATACTCCTTTATGTATTGGATTCTAACCATACTGACTATGCTCTAATATGTTTAAATATCTTATTTTTGTATTTGAACAAGTTTTAAAAAAATAGGTTTTTCATTCTAAAGTTTGTTTTTGAAAAATACGGTTTTCGGTTTAAGCTTAAATTCTTTACCTCAAAAATTGTTCAAGTTTGTAATATGTGTTGATTTTTTATCACACAATTTGTATTTCAAAGTATTGATATGAACTTATTTTCGTGGATTTTTATGAGAATTTAATAAATATTTATAGGTTTTCAAAGTTAGAATTTAACCCTTAACATTTTGGGTTTGGGCTGCTGTCTGCCGACCGAGCGCGTCGACCGAGCGGTCCCCCGACATACACAGATACGTGCATACACCCAATACCCTTGGCTCAGTCGACCGACTGGTCGACTGTAGCTAGGCTCGGTCGACCGAGCGGCGGACCGATTGGCTTCACCCAACTCTCGGTTGGGTGCTGATTGATCGAACGGTCGACCGACAAAGATAAGATCTCTCTGTGGCCTGGGGACGGTCGACCGGGCGATCGACCAGTAACCTCAACAGTCATTTTTATGACCGTTGGCCGGTCGACCGACCGGTCATCTAGCCCCCAACGACTAGTTTTTGGGCTGCCTATAAAATGAAACTTTTGAGCCAGTTTTTCAAAAGATTTTTTTAAGTGTTTTTGAGAGCTCTTCTACAGGGTTTTTCAACAAGTTTTAGAGCTTCACTTCCATATCCAAAGAGAGTTTTTCAAGAGTGTTTATCTTGAGTTTTCAAAAGCATTCTCTTGAGTTTTTTTACCACAAATTTATCTTATTTTTCTCACACAAGTTTGAGATATCCATTGTTATATCCATCCTCTAGGGATCATTTATTGTGAGTGTGTTTTGTTTATGATCAAGTGAAGCGATCATAACGTGTTTCACCTTGCATTTGAGGAGTTTTAGAGGTTGCGACCTCGGCAAGCTTGCGGGATCGCGTGTGCTGTTCTTGCGGGAACAAGTGAGGAACTTGCGGGTCCAAGAGTTCTTGAGGGAGCTCACTGTAGGTATTGCTGCACCGATGATTTTGCAGGATCGATTATAGTGGAAATCCTTCATTGCGGTGAAGGCAGGGACGTAGAGCAAATGGCTCAAACCTCGAAACAATTCTCCCGTGTTTGCGATTGCTCATCTCTCTCTCACTCACTTGTGTTTTATATCTTACAAGTTTATTTTATTCATGTCTTTATATGCTTGATATATACTTGTGCTTTAATGATATACTTGCTTGGGATTGTTTAATATCTTGCATGCTCTCATTCATTGCTATCTAGTACATGCTTGATATTGTATTTGTGTGCTCACACTTGTATTCAACCAAGAGAGTTATAGTAGCACCTCAACTCTTAACCTAGAGAAATATAAGTAGAAAGTCTAGAGCCCTTCACCGGGAATTCAACTTCACTCTTGAGTTATGCCTTGTGTGTTAGCAAATAGTTTTAGTTTGCATAATAAGTTTTAATTTCGCATCATTTGTGCATTTGATTAGCACGTCACCTATTTGTTGGCCCAGAGGCTCATCACTCAGTTTTGATGATGATTAACTCATGTAGTTATAGTTTACTAATAATTTTGTGTTTAAATAGTTTCATTGATTGACCAAGATATTAGTAGGTGATTAGCTTCAACAAAAGAGTTTTGGAGCTTTCACATGTTGATTCAAGAGCTCGAGCGTCAAGATCGCATCTAGTACTCGGTTGGAGTCAAGCTCGTTGGATCGCGTTTGGATCGAGTTGACTTGGAGAAGGAGTTCTACAAGAAGACCTTGGTTTGTTTAGTTTAGTTTGTTTAGATCTTGTGTAAAGATTAGATAGTATTGATATGCTCAAGTTCACATACACACACAAGTTTAAAGTTTGTTGGTTTTAGTTTCAGTTTAACCGGTTTTGGATTTCATATCAAAAACATATATATATATATATATATATATATATATTATATATATATATATTATATATATATATATATATATATATATATATATATATATATATTATATATATATATATATATATATATATATCTTATATGTATATTGGATTCTATCCATATACAATATGCTTCAAACTTGTTTCAATATCATGTTTTTGTATCCATATGAGTTTTGGAGAAAACGGTTTTCCATTTCAAAAATTCAAGTTTTGAAAAATACAGAATTTGTGTTTAAGCTAAATTTCTATATCTCAAAAATGGTTCAAATTGTTTATAATATGTTTTGAATTTTATCACACATATTTTTATTTTAAAGATCTAATAAGAACTTATTTTGTAGAATTTATGCGTATTTTATGGGATTTTTTAGAAGTTAAAAAGATAAGTTTTCAATACCCAAAATCCCAGCCTGACCGCATCGGCGGTCGACCGAACCAGGAGTCGGTCGACCGTCACGGTCGACCGATATGCACGGGACGTGCACAAAGGCCAGCTATTCGGCCGGTCGACCGACTGAAAGCACTCCACTCTCGCGTGAAGACCGGTCTACCAGACGGTCGACCGCTGGCTATGGTCGGTCGACCGGACGGTCGACCGGAGGCACAACGGTCATAAAAATGACCTGCGGTCGATCGGAAGGGCATTTCTGCCCTTTCCTGGCTGCCAACGGGCAGATATTTAAGAGGCTATATATATGCCTTCTCTTAAGCTGATTTGAACAAGTTTTTAGAGAGCAATTTTTTCCGCCTTTACAAGTGTTTAACAACAAGCTTTTAAAAGAGATTTGAGCTAAAAGATTTTATCTTTATTTATTTTCAAGGGTTGAAAAGTTCAAAGAAAAATAGAGTATTTGGGATAGTGGTTTAGATCTTCATTTCTATCTTATTCTAGTTATTTTTTTAAGTATTTTTCTTTGTGATTTATTTTCAAAACACCTTATATTCTCACACTTGAGCTATCATATCTATCCTATCTATAGGATCTTTTTTTGGTGAGAAAATTGGTTTGTGGTCTTTGAGATCACCAAGAATTGTAACCTTCTTTTATTTGTGGGTATCCCTCTTGTGTAGAAGTGATTGTGGGGTTGTGTTTGGTTATTTTCGTATCCCTCTAAGTGTAGAGGTGATTGTTGGAGTGTTGACTTTGAGCCTTATCCCTCTAGTGTGAGGTGATTATTTTTTGGCTAAGTGTCCATCCCTCTAATTGTAGAGGTGATTGTAGTTGTGCCTTGCCTCTTGTGTAGAGGTTGTGTTTGTTGGAGAGAGGAGTTGTGTACTCCTAATTGTATTTACCCAAATCCTCAGTGGAGTTTCCCTGTGTGGGAGTCCTGTGTGAACGATTTAGTAGAAATCCTTCTGTGTGAAGGCGGGGACGTAGAGCAGTGGCTCGAACCTCGAAACATATCTTTGTATTTGCGATTGATCCACTATCTCTTAACTCTCTCTCTTTATATCTTGCATTGATTCATATTGTTCATATCATATATATGCTTGGTATTGTTTGTGTGCCATACTTGTGTTGAACCAAGAGGCTTTACATAGTACCTCAACTCTTATTTAGAGGAATTTGGAGGAGATAGTCCAGAGCCCTTCACTTGGAATTCGGCTACACTCTTTGATTACACTAAGTGTGTTGCAATTTGTCATTAGATTAGTCATACACCTATTCACCCCCCTCTAGGTGTACTTTCACTATTCACCTCCTCTAGGTGATTTATAAGTAGTATCAGAGCTTGGTGCTATTGATTTGGGTCTAACAACCTTGAGTTAAAGATCCTATTTTTGCTAATCACAATATTTAATACACACACATGAATTTCATTGCACGTCCCATGTTTAATATTCTTAATTTTCAAACTTGAAAAGCTTAGATCTTCACGTATCTCAAGGCCCTAGGTATTCATGTCTATCTTACCACTGTTAAAAATTCTTACTTTGTAAATGGCAAGCATCTTGAGGTTAATACAAAATCCATCCATGTTTTAAAGTCTACCCTAAATGATGATTATTTATTTAGGGTTGCTAACATTAATTCAGCTATTGTAGTTTGGAACACTCTCATCTCTCTTGTGAACAAAAGCAATATTACAAGGGGAGTGACTGGATGATGAAAGTGCTACTTCCAGCATGTGCTATATGGTTCAAGGGGATGACCCTTGAGGTAAATTCTGACTCCGAGCTTGATGAAGATGTTGACATGCCATATGACGAGCTTGCATAATTTTGTCAACAACTTCTTAAAAAATATGAATTGTTAAAGAAAGAAAAAAATTCTTTTAAAAATAAATTGAGTATTATTTCAAAAGAAAATGATTTTTTAAAAATCAAGTTAATTTGATTTCTAAAAAAAAAAAGAGATTGTTTTAAATGAAAATAAATCTTTGTAAAAGAAAAAGAAAAGATTTCTATTTCCAAAAGAAAAATTGATTCTCATTCTTGCCATGATTCTCATGCTACTATTCTATTATCTTCTATTGTAAAATATGAGATTCATGTTTTGAAAAATAAAATCGATTATTTGGGCTCTACTTTGAGCCAATGTGCCTTTAATCACAATAGATTGGAATCTATATTTCGCAAGAAACATGTTCCATATATTCATGTACACCATTCATGGCATACACATGCGCATCATGCTCATATACATACCACTCATATGTATGCTAGAGTGTACACATGTATACATTGTGGCCACAAAGGCCATCTTGCAAAATTTTATTTTGATAGAATAAATTCTTTAAATTTTGCAAAAAAAATATTTGGATTCCATATGTTACTAACCCCCATGGACCCAAAAAGATATGGGTACCAAAATTTACACCTCTTGTTTTTGATGTAGGTGTGGGCTTTCACAAGATGTGATAGGATTGATGCCTTGGTGGTGAATGCACTTAGAGCTTGAAGGACGAATCAATAGATGCATCGTTATCAAGGAGTTTTGGTGAGAGGACTACCTTATTTTTGGAGAAATTGATTGGCTATATCGGTATTGGTTGTTGGTCCAAAGGCCTTCCACTCTAGTTTTGATGATGATTAACTCATGTAGTTATGTGTACTAATAATCTTGCAATGTTTAAGTTTCAGATATTTAACAAGATATTAGTTGGTGAAAGCTTCCACACATCTTTCACATGTTTATTCAAGAGCCCGAGCGTCAAAGATCATATATAGCACTTGCTCGGCGAATCAAGGAGTTTTGGATCAAGCCGACTTGGAGATTGCGCTCTACAAGAAGACTTGGAGATTGCGCTCTACAAGAAGACTTAGGTATCCATAGTTTAGTTTTGTGTTTAGATCCTAATTGTAAAGATTAGTATAGTATGATAAGCTCAAGTTCATAATACACACACGTTTCATGTTTTGAACATTGGTTTTCGGTTTTTGGTTTAACCGATCTTGGTTTACATGAATAGAGTTTATATCAAAACAAGTTTACATGGTTTAATGTATATTAGATTTGTTCTATATACATGCATGCTTCAACTCTTAGACAAACTTACTTTGATATACCTATTTCATGAGTTTAGGTTTTAACAATACTTAATTTGGAATTAAGGACAAAAACTATGATATGTATATGCTTCATGTATATTGGATTTCTATCCATATGCATCATGTTTCAAAATGGTTAAATATCATGTTTTTATATTTGGATGAGTTTTAGACAAAATATATTTTCTATTCAAGAATCCAAGTTTTAGAAAATACAAGGTTTGGTTTTTGGTTAAAATGAAAAGACATAAAATAAGTTTTAATTGCTTGATATTTGAGTCAAAACTTTTATCACATGTTTATATATCAATGCAAAATGTTAAAACTATTTTGGGGATTTTTACAAGATTTAAAAGGATTTATTACATATTTTTACCCCTATTTTTCTGGGCTATTTGCTGTCTGCCAGGCGTGGTCGGTCGACCGAACGGTCGACCGAACCTGTAGCCGGTCGACCGTCCGAGTCGACCGACGTGCACGGGGACGTGCACGCTGGCTACTCTTGTAGCCGGTCGACCGAGCGGTCGACCGACTGATAGCAGACTTGCTCTCTGTTAGTTTGGGTCGACCGGGCGGTCGACCGGGTATTACAACGTTCAAAAATTCGAACGTTGGGCGGTTGACCGACCGGTCGACCGACAGGGCAAAACTGGCAAAAATAGCTGCCAACGACTAGTTTCCAATTTTGCCTATAAATACCCCATTTGCAAGAGTTTTTCTCTAAGATTTTTTTGTGCGAATTTTTCCATACTCTCTGGTGTTTTTGCTGCAATTAAAAGAAGTTTTTGAACTTGAATTGAACAATCTTTTTGGTGTTTTTGCTAGGGTTTAGAAAATCAAAGAAGAGGGTTTTTGGGAAAAGCTTTTGATTGAACTTTACCATCTTGATTTCTATTGATTTCCCAAGGATTTTTCTTTGTGATTCTGATTTCCATTCCATTGGTTTTCTCCACACTTGAGCTAAAATCTACTATCTTCTCTATAGGATTTTGTGTGGGAAAAGAGATTGTTTTGTGGTTGTTGTTTGAAACCACTAAGTTGTAAACCCAATTCTTGCTTTGTGCCATTTCCCTCATTGTGTTGAGGAGGTTGTGCAACTTGGGTTGTGAGGTGTTTTGTGTAAGCTTGGTTCTAATCCCTCAAGTTGTGAGGTGATTGTTTGTTGGATTGGAGGAGTGCCTCAAGGAGGAGGTTGTATTTGTAAGGAGAGGAGTTGGGTACTCCTTGTATTGTGATTGCCCCAAATCCTCGGTGGAGGTTCCCTTTGTGGGAGTCCTTTGTGGACAAGCTAGTGGACTTAAAATCCTTTTGGGTGAAGGCAGGGATGTAGAGCTGGGTGCTCGAACCTCGAAACACATCTTGTTGTTTGCGCTTGATCCATTGACTCTCTCTCTATCTCTCTCTTTACTTTGTGCTTGCAATTATTTATATTGTGCATTCATACTTGCTTGGCTTGGTTGTGTGTGCATCATTTGTTGATCACACTTGAGTGTAATTTGTATTAAGTTTTTAAATTCCGCATTTAGTTCATAGATTAGCCACATCACCTATTCACCCCCCTCTAGGTGACTTTTCAATTGGTATCAGAGCTAGTGCTCCTGATATTTAGGTTTAACCACCCAGGAGTCAAGATCTTGGTTTGCTAATCTTCATTTGCATTATCATTTGCACTCATACTAGTTTGCACTCATGGCTAGCCCTCCTATGTTTGACCATTTTAGACTTGATGCTTGGAAGGTGGACATGACTAGGCATTTAAAAACTCTAGGTCATCTAGTTTATCAAGCTATCACTATAGAAACCCTCCCTAATAGTAGCAAGCATAAGAAGGCCAATGCACTTGCACTTAAAACACTTAGAGCATCTTTTGATAATAATCTTTTACTTGTTTTTGATAGTTTTGATTCGGCTTTTGCAGTTTGGAGCGTCTTGACATCTCCGGAGCTTCCAAGGATCATTAACAATATGAGGAGATCTATGAGAGATGTATCCGAAGAGCCTTGTTTTATGGCATATGGGAATGACTCCCATGAGGTACAATCGGACTCTCAAATAGATGATAGCTCTAGTTCATATTGCCATGGTTGTTTTGAAGTTCAAAATTTGAATGTTGACCTTGCTTCTAAACTTGAAAATTTTATGGAAAAAACATGAGATTTTGAAAAAGAAACATTTTGACTTAAAAGAAGAATTAAAGGATTTATGTTCAACTTTTGAATCGGTTTTGCAAGAGAAAGAAGAGATTATTAGTGAACGTGACTCACTTGAATCTCAACTTGAAATTGCTTTAAAAGAAATTGAAGTTTTGAAAAATAAAAATGATTGTGATGATGTTGTAGAACACAATGAAGTTTTGTCTTCTAGATTGGATCTTGTTTTTAAAGAAAATCTTTCTTTGAAAAATGAAATTGATTTCATAACAAAAGAATTGGATTTGGTTTTGATTAAAAATAAATCTTTGCAAAATGATATTGATATGCATGTTTGCCATGATAGTGTAGCTTCTTATTCTAGCACACCTATTGCATGCTCCACTTTATCTTCTAGCATTGAAAATGACATAAATAATTTGAAGAAAAGTGTTGATAGTTTGGGCTCCACTTTGAGCCATTGTGCCATGAATCACTCACGCTTGGAAACCCTGGTTCGCAAGAAACAAGTTCCAACCTTGCATGCATACCCATCTAGGCATACACATGCTTCTCATGATCACCATCATCATATGTATACTCACGTGTACACATGTACACATTGTGGTCGAAAAGGCCACCTTGCTAGATTTTGCTATGATAGATTACATATTGAAAATTTAGCAACTAATCTTGTTTGGGTTAGGAAAGATACTAACCCCCGTGGACCCACAAGAAAATGGGTACCAAAAACCACCTCTATGTTTGTTGATGTAGGTGGGAGCTCTCGCATCACTTGAGGGCATTGGTGCCTTGAGGTGGATGCATTCTTAGCTTAAAAGAGAACCATTTGGATGCTTCACTCTCAAGGAGATTAGGTGGAAAGGACCACCGTGTTTTGGAGACATGGAGAGTTGCCTCTTCGGTGTTGGTAACAATCCCTTACTCCATTTATTGTTTACATGCTTCCATATCATCTTTTGTAGCATGTTTTATAGTTTCATGATTTCTATGCTTATTGCCATGTTTGTTAGACTTATGCCTTACATGATTAGTACTTGAGACACCCATGTTTTATATGGACCCTTATTTTGTGTTCTCTTTATGTTTTAGCTATCATGTAGACTATAGATCTAATGCTCATAATGATCATATGGATGTTTGTGATGTATCTTGTGTGCATTTCATTTGCACATTATTCATTCTTTGTTCGATCAATTCTCATACAACAAGGTTGCATTGCGCACCTCTAACCCATTCAAGGGGAATCAGGAGGAAGGAGTTCAGAACCCTTCACGGGGTATACGGCTCTTAGTCTTATTTTGAGAGATCGTTGCATCATTCATCCATCTTAGTTTTAAAAGGTCATTAATACTTCGTACTTTTGATTATTATGATCATGTTGATTTTTTGACCCGTTTTATGCCTCATGATTTGATTACCTGCTTGAATGTTAGTTTTCATTAAGACTAGGATTTATACTTGTACAATTAGTGAGGTACAAATAGACCTTTATACATGTTTGTGCTTGAACGCGCATTTGTATTCATTTGATGTACTAGTATAGTCTAGTTTTGATGATTCATGCATTTGACTTGTATTCACATAATTTGGTTGACTTCATGTATATGTCTATCTTGTCCAAACTATCATTTATACATATACATCCTTGAGCCACGTGCCTTCATGCATATACTTTTGTGGACTCTTCATATTTGGGATATGTATGTATACCTTAGTTTGTACATGACATACATATGCCTTGAAGTTTAAATCATTGTGATGATTTCCATGTTTGATTGTGAGTCTCATGTTTTATGATGATTTCTATATTGAGCTTGATTGTCCATTTTCATGATGATATGTTCTCACAACACTTGTACACTCACCCAATCTTGAAGTTTTCTCATGACTTGATTTTCATGAGTGCTATTTGTGCCATATGGATTTTGAGTGTTTAGTGATCTTGTGATTTTCATGCTTCATGAAAAATCCTTTTGTTTTATCTTGAAGGATTTCTACTAGTTTTCAAATTTTCATAAACTAGTTCATATTCTTCACTTTGGTAGTGATTTTCAAACATACTCTATTTTCAAATCTATTTTGAAAACCCCTACCATCGATGGGCGGTTGGATGGGAGATCATGTTCATGTATGCTTTATGCTGAAAATCATTTAAAACTTGAATCATGAAATGGGTGGTAGTTGATATGAGTCATACACTTGATCTTATTGTTGTTTCAATTGGTATCATTGAATTCTTTCAATTGGTATCAATCTTGACATCCTTTTGTATACTCATATATGTTTTGTTTTATATATGTATGCTTACACTTCATATAGTATCAATTTCAATTGGTATCTATTTCTTACATACATATATAGATGATTTATTTGTGCTTCAAGATATCACAAATTTTGGTTATGTTAAGCTTGAGTTTTTCAATTGGTATCCATATACAAGCTTTATCATAATTTTTAAGATTGCTAAGCTTGAATTTTTAATGAATATCATGTTTCAATTGATTTAATTTTCAATTGGTATCTTATTTCAAGCCTATGCATATTTTCTTTTGGTATTTCATAAAGGGGGAGAAAACTCGTATTTATATTTCAATTGGTATTTTGGTTTACCCTTGTTTTTGTTTCCCACTCCCTAACTTTATGATATTAAAGTAATTGGTATCAATATGCTATTTGTTTCCTTAAATTTGGTATCATTTTTTGATATCAAGTTTACATTACATGTTTTCATTTTGATATAAAATGTTATGTTGTTTCAATGCCTTGTTTTATTTCATATAGGATTTGGCATGTCTCAAAGTTTGTTATTTTCAATTGATATCACAATGGACTTCATTGACACATGTTTTAAATTGGTATCATATTGACTTTGGTTTACCCTTGGAATAATTTATTGCTTCTTTGTTTTTGAACATTTAGGGGAGAAGTATTTGTTTTCATTATGTTTGTTTTTACCCCTTTGTTGATGATTGACAAAAAGGGGGAGAAGAATTTGTAGTTTATATGCATGGTTGATTTATGCATATGTTTTGGTTGGTTTTCAGTTGTTTCAATTAGTAATAATATGTTTGTTTTCAATATGATTGGTTATTGGTATCAAGAGCAAGAACATGTTTAGTAATGTCTTGTTGCAAATGTTTTGTTTAATTTTCAATTTTGGTATCAAGAGCAAGAGCATGTTTTGATAATGTTTTGTTGTATTAGTATTGTTTTATTGGTATCAAGAGCATGTTTTGATATTGTTTTAAACACATATAAACATGTTTAAGAACATTCATTGCATATCTTATATGTTTTATTGTTATGCATGAGTTAAGGGGGAACTTCTTTGAAGCTTTACTTTAATCCATGCATATATAACTCCATGAGTTTTGTCATCATCAAAAAGGGGGAGATTGTTAGCCCAAAGGCCTTCCACTCTAGTTTTGATGATGATTAACTCATGTAGTTATGTGTACTAATAATCTTGCAATGTTTAAGTTTCAGATATTTAACAAGATATTAGTTGGTGAAAGCTTCCACACATCTTTCACATGTTGATTCAAGAGCCCGAGCGTCAAAGATCATATATAGCACTTGCTCGGCGAATCAAGGAGTTTTGGATCAAGCCGACTTGGAGATTACGCTCTACAAGAAGACTTGGAGATTGCGCTCTACAAGAAGACTTACGTATCCATAGTTTAGTTTTGTGTTTAGATCCTAATTGTAAAGATTAGTATAGTATGATAAGCTCAAGTTCATAATACACACACGTTTCATGTTTTGAACATTGGTTTTCGGTTTTTGGTTTAACCGATCTTGGTTTACATGAATAGAGTTTATATCAAAACAAGTTTACATGGTTTAATGTATATTAGATTTGTTCTATATACATGCATGCTTCAACTCTTAGACAAACTTACTTTGATATACCTATTTCATGAGTTTAGGTTTTAACAATACTTAATTTTGGAATTAAGGAAAAAAACTATGATATGTATATGCTTCATGTATATTGGATTTCTATCCATATGCATCATGTTTCAAAATGGTTAAATATCATGTTTTTATATTTGGATGAGTTTTAGACAAAATGTATTTTCTATTCAAGAATCCAAGTTTTAGAAAATACAAGGTTTGGTTTTTGGTTAAAATGAAAAGACATAAAAATAAGTTTTAATTGCTTGATATTTGAGTCAAAACTTTTATCACATGTTTATATATCAATGCAAAATGTTAAAACTATTTTTGGGGATTTTTACAAGATTTAAAAGGATTTATTACAATATTTTTACCCCTATTTTTCTGGGCTATTTGCTGTCTGCCAGGCGTGGTCGGTCGACCGAACCTGTAGCCGGTCGACCGTCCGAGTCGACCGACGTGCACGGGGACGTGCACGCTGGCTACTCTTGTAGCCGGTCGACCGAGCGGTCGACCGACTGAGAGCAGACTTGCTCTCTGTTAGTTTGGGTCGACCGGGCGGTCGACCGGGTATTACAACGTTCAAAAATTCGAACGTTGGGCGGTCGACCGACAGGGCAAAACTGGCAAAAATAGCTGCCAACGGCTAGTTTCCAATTCTGCCTATAAATACCCCATTTGTAAGAGTTTTTCTCTAAGATTTTTTTGTGCGAATTTTTCCATACTCTCTGGTGTTTTTGCTGCAATTAAAAGAAGTTTTTGAACTTGAATTGAATAATCTTTTGGTGTTTTTGCTAGGGTTTGGAAAATCAAAGAAGAGGGTTTTTGGGAAAAGCTTTTGATTGAACTTCACCATCTTGATTTCTATTGATTTCCCAAGGATTTTTCTTTGTGATTCTGATTTCCATTCCATTGGTTTGCTCCACACTTGAGCTAAAATCTACTATCTTCTCTATAGAATTTTGTGTGGGAAAAAGAGATTGTTTTGTGGTTGTTGTTTGAAACCACTAAGTTGTAAACCCAATTCTTGCTTTGTGCCATTTCCCTCATTGTGTTGAGGAGGTTGTGCAACTTGGGTTGTGAGGTGTTTTGTGTAAGCTTGGTTCTAATCCCTCAAGTTGTGAGGTGATTATTTGTTGGATTGGAGGAGTGCCTCAAGGAGGAGGTTGTGTTTGTAAGGAGAGGAGTTGGGTACTCCTTGTATTGTGATTGCCCCAAATCCTCGGTGGAGGTTCCCTTTGTGGGAGTCCTTTGTGGACAAGCTAGTGGACTTAAAATCCTTCTGGGTGAAGGCGGGATGTAGAGCTGGGTGCTCGAACCTCGAAACACATCTTGTTGTTTGCGCTTGATCCATTGACTCTCTCTCTATCTCTCTCTTTACTTTGTGCCTTGCAATTATTTATATTGTGCATTCATACTTGCTTGGCTTGTTGTGTGTGCATCATTTGTTGATCACACTTGAGTGTAATTTGTATTAAGTTTTTAAATTCCGCATTTAGTTCATAGATTAGCCACATCACCTATTCACCCCCCCTCTAGGTGACTTTTCATTGGTAACCATTTCATACTCCACTTTAAAATATTTTTAAATCCTTATATGCTAGTGTAGTAACCTAGACTCTATCATGTGTTATTTGTGCTTAATATTGAGTTGATTGGTATATACTATGCATGTATTTTTGAAAATTGTGTTCATGTTTTCAAATAAATTTTCATGCCTATTTTTTTAATAGATTTATATTTTTATATGCTTCAGTTAAAGCATATTGGTTTATATGTTCATATCATATGATAATATGTAAATCTTATTAAAACTTGTGTTATACATGTACAATTTTTGAGTTACATGCTATACATAATTTATTTTTTTGTATACTCATCTTATGTTTGATTATACATTATATGTCCTAGTTTTGATGATTTTTGCATGATTATATGATATATATATATATATATATATCATGTTTTTTGAGGAAAAGAATTTCACGTATCTCCATGCATATATTAATTACATGATTCTTCTGCACTCACCTTTATGTTTACTCATGATTTGATTTGATGAGCTTATATATATGCTTTATGTATTTTGAGTATCAATTCTTGTGTAAATTAGCATGTTTCATGAGATATATAATTTGGTTTCATGTTAAAAAAAATTTAACTAGTTTTTCTAAACTATTATTTTAAACTAGTTATTTATTCTTCACTTGGTAGTATTTTCAATCTATAACTATTTTTAAAACCTTATTTTATTGAAAACTTTTACCCTTTAAGGGCGGTTGGCTGGGCGACCATGCCTTGTGTGCCTTAATGACTATTTTTTTAAACTTGTGCATGATAGGGTGATAGTTATGAGTTATACACATACATATCATGAAAATTGATTTTTGTATACTCATACTTGTTTTGTATATATATATGCATCATATTTTAATTGATATTTTGATCGTACATACATACATATAATTTCTTGTGCTAGATTAAAAATGTTAATTCATATTCTTTATACCACAAATTGCTCTATGTTAAGTTTGATTTAATTCTAAATGTTAATTGATATCTTTTATAAGCTTATGCATTATTTGTAAAAGGGAAGAAAAATTCTTTAAATTAAAATGATTTCATTAATTTATCAAAATTTGTTTATTGATTTCAAGTGATATCAAAATCTACAATTGATATCTTAATATTTATGTTTATTGGTTTAACAAAATTTGTTTTTGTTGATTACAAAAGGTATCAAAATTTGTTATTTTGTTTAATTATTTTAAATGGTATCAAAATTTGTTTTTATCGGTTTTCAAAATTTATTTTGATATGTATTGCTTATAGGCAAGGGTTAACATCTCCTCTATATATGATTCATGTTGAGTGTATTTTATATAAAGAATACCTTGATCTCTTTTCTTTATATGGTACACGTGTATAGGGGGAGCTTAACATCTCAGTCTATACATTGTATATTATGCTTATATGGTTAGGGTTCAGTCATCCCTACTCCATGTAATGCATGTATACAGGGAGTTAACTTAACGTCTCTCCTCTTCATGAGTTTATATTGCATATATATCTATTTTGTTTGTCTTTCTTTACCCCTTTGTTGATCAGTTGACAAAAGGAGAAAAAGAATTTAGAGTTATATATGCATGTTTATTGTTGTTAATGGATATATGTTTGTTTTTGTTTAATATTTAGTTTATGTACTTTCATTGAATATCTTTATGTTTTATTGTTATGCATGTGTTAAGGGGGAGCTTCTATAAAGCTTATCTTTAATCCATGCATATATAACTCCATGAGTTTTGTCATCATCAAAAGGGGGAGATTGTTGGCCCAAAGGCCCACCACTCTAGTTTTAATGATGATTAACTCATGTAGTTATAGTACTAATGATCTTGTGTTTATTAAATTTCAGATACTAATCAAGATCTTAGTCGGTGTTTAGCTTCAATAAAAGATTTGAAGTCAAGTTTTGAAGCTAGCACGTGTTGATTCAAGAGCTCGCGCTTGAAGATCGCATCTAGTACTCAAAGAGGAGTCTAGCTCATGGATCGAGTTTGGATCAAGTCAAGATGGAGAAGAAGATTTTCAAGAGAAGATTTTCAAGGCTTAAGTCCGAGTTTGTAAGTTTAAGATTTTTGTTTTAGATAAAATATAAAGAATATATTAGTTGTGAATTGCTCAAGCTTATACACACAAATAAAATTTACATACCGTTTTCATACCGTTTTCATAAGAAATAGTTTTAGTTTCAGTTTTGGTTTTGAGCTTCAAAGAATACATCTTTATGTTTCATGAATAGATTTCATCAAAATAGTTTGCATGATTTATATGTGTATTAGATTTCATCCATATACATTGTTGCTTCATATTGTCTAAAAACTTATTTTGATATATCTAGTCATGTGTTAAAAGTTTTACATTTATCAAAACTTATTTTGAGCTAATTGTCAAAAATAAGTATATTTTATCTTTTTTGTGTATTGGATTCTATCCATACACATTATGCTTCTAATGTGTTTAAATATCATGTTTTTGTATTTGAACAAGTTTTGAAAAAATAGGTTTTTCATTTTGAAGTTTGTTTTTGAAAAATATGGTTTTCGGTTTAAGCCTAAATTCTTTACCTCAAAAATAGTTCAAATTGTTTCTAATATGTGTTGATTTTTTATCACACATATTTTTATTTCAAAGTATTGATATGAACTTATTTTGTGAAATTTATGAGAATTTAATTAAATTTTTATGGGTTTTCAAAATTAGAATTTAACCCTTAACATTTTGAGTTTGGGTTGCTGTCGATCGACCGAGCGATTGACTAAAGCAGGGCTCGATCGATCGAGCGGTCGACTGACGTGCATAGATACGTGCACGCGCCCAATACCCTTGTCTTGATCAACCGACCGGTCGACCGTAGCTAGGCTCGGTCAACCGACTGGCTTCACCTAACTCTCGGTAGGTGCCGGTCGACCGAACGGTCGACCGACAGAGAGAAGATCTCTTTATGAGCTGGGGTTGGTCGATCGGTAACTCCAATGGTTGTTTTTATGACCGTTGGCCGGTCGACCGACAGGTCATCTGGCCCCCAACGGCTTGTTTTTGGACTGCCTATAGAATGAGACTTTTGGGCCAGTTTTTCACAAGATTTTTACAAGTGTTTTGTAAGCTCTTCTACAGGGTTTCTCAACAAGTTTTAGAGCTTCACTTCCATATCCAAAGAGAGTTTTTTAAGAGTATTTATCTTGACTTTTCAAAAGTATTCTCTTAAGTTTTTTCACAAAATCTATCTTATTTTTCTCATACAAATTTGAGTTATCCATTGCTATATCCATCCTCTAGGAATCATTTGTTGTGAGAGTGTTTTGTTTGTGATCAAGTGAAGTGATCACAACGTGTTCACTTTGTATTTGAGGAGTTGTAGAGGTTGCGGCCTCGGCGAGCTTGCGGGCTCGCGTGTGTTGTTCTTGCAGGAACAAGTGAAGGACTTGAGGGTCCAAGAGTTTTTGAGGGAGCTCGTTCTTGGTGTTGCGGCACCGAGTGATTTTGTAAGATTGATTATAGTAGAAATCCTTCATTGTGGTGAAGACGGGAACATAGAGCAAGTGGCTCGAACCTCGAAATAATTCTCTCGTGTTTGTGATTGCTCATCTCACGCTCACTCACTTGTGTTTTATATCTTGCATACTTATATTGTTCATATCTTTATATGCTCACTTGTGCTTTATTGATATACTTGCATGGGATTGTTTAATATCTTATATGTTCTCATTCATTGCTCATCTAGTATATGCTCGATATTGTATTTGTGTGCTCATACTTGTATTCAACTAAGAGAGTTATAGTAACACCTTAACTCTAAATCTAGAGAAATCTTGAGGAGAAAGTCTAAAGCCCTTCATTGGGAATTCAGCTTCACTCTTTGGTTATACCTTGTATGTTAGCAAAATAATTTTAGTTTGCATAATAAGTTTTAATTCTGCATTATTTGTGCATTTGATTAGCACGTCACCTATTCACCCATTCTAGGTGATCTACACCTTCTGCGCAGGGGATCAGGTTATCCGTAGTTCATCCAAATGAGCTCCACTGAGTTCAAGCAACTGAAACCGAATCTACAACAACGAACCCAACTGGCTGAATTATGTGAACCTCTTGACCAATACCGTCATGGAGAATAATGGCCTTCAATTTGAGTTTATCTAGCTCACCAATTCGAGATTCACATTTCTTCACCCACTTTAGTTGATTCAACTTGGTTCCTTTTACTGCAGTTAATTCTACATGTTTAATATCCATCATGGCTACATGATTTACACCCGGTGTCACATCCGGTGAGATCTCAACTGATATGAATCAACTGGAAGTGGTGGATTAGCATTGATCTCCACCCACTGTGAGACATCTTTGGTCTTCAACCTATCTACTTGCTGAGAGATGGTAAACTTCAACAATGAAGTCTCATAAACATGACATACTTGCTCAACACAATCTTCTTATTTTCGGAGTCCCATAACTTGTAGCCTTTCATATTTATTTTGACATCCAAAAACACAAACTTTTTGCTCGCGGATTTAACTTGCCATCATTAGTACTAAAACAGTCCGGACAGCCAAAGACCCACAACAAATCATAGTCTTGAGCAGCTCCACCCGGCCAAATATTCAATGAAGTTTTACCTCCTATCGCTGCCGACAACAGTCTATTCATGAGATAGCTAGCATATTCTAAAGCCTCAACCCAGAAAGGCTTGTCTAATTGTGCATTAGACAACAAACATCGAACCTTCTATAGTAAGGAACATGTAATATCCCTAATTAATAATATTGTATTTTTTTTTCTAAACTATTTAATTTGATTTACTAATTATTTTATTATTATTAATTAACTTAATTTATAGTTGTTATTATTATTAAATGTACAAATTATTTTGAGATAGTAAATGATAATTTGGCCTTATTGTATATTTAGCATTATTTGGTATTATCATTTTAATTACTAGCTAGTATTTTTCTCCATTACTATTATTACTATTATTATTATTGCAGTTATTATTATTATTGTTAGTATTATTATTGTTGCTATTATTATTATTGTTTATTATTAGTGGTAGTATTGTTACTAAGTGTTATTATTGCAATAATAATGATTGTTGTTACTTCTATTAATTATTATTCTTATTATTGTTATATATCATTTATTATTATTATTATTACCTTCAATATTTTATTATTATCGGTATTTTTAAATTATTAATATTTCTATTATAGGTTACTAATGTTTATATGGTTGTTGTTGTTATTAATATCATTATCTTATTATTATCATGATTGTTTATTTTTAATTATTGTTTACATAAAATGATTATGGATTATTATTACTTCTACTACTTTGATTTGATTCTTAGTACTTCATCTTCACTCTATACCCATTGCCCTTTAAATCCATAACCATTTCCATTTCATTGATTCCTAATCCTACCCACTACCCATTATATACCCAATACCCACAATCCTAATACCCCTCTTATATATAATCTTATCATCTAATTCTTAACCTTAAACCTAATCCCTAATTAGTATCTCTTTCCTCTCCATCCACATAGCCGATCACCATCACCCTTGGTCGAGATCATCTCAGGCCGCACCCTCCTTCCCTTGCTCTGCTCTTCCTCTGCGTCGATCTCCGGCGAGCACCCCGGTGAACTCCGGCGAGCACCCGACGCATCCCTTGCCACTCAGCCCCCTAGCCGAAACACCCACAGCCCAGACTTCGCCTCGTTAGTTGGCTGAGCTCCCACATCCAGCTAATTACCATGGTAGCAACAACCACAGCAGTAGCCTAGGCCTGGTGCATCCACAACCCCCATGGCAGCCCTCTTGCCGCTGTCGCTGCCCACAACAGCTGCCCTCTCCATGATCCCTCCCTCTGGCCGCACCAGTAGTAGCCCAAGCACTATGGCAGCGGCAACACCCTACCCCCGAGCACCTCGACAGCCGCCTTCCCCTCTGTTCTGCACCCACAACAGCCACCTGCAGATCCCCCTTCACAAACAGGCGCCTTACATCAACAACAACATCCCTCTTCCTCCTTGGGCAAGCCAAGAGCACTCCCATTCCTTAGCTGCCTCCCTGCGCAAAACAACAACCCCCCCAGCGCCTACTCCTCCAGGCCAGCCCTCTCACTCCTTTGTTGCAGCATCTGGCTTCACCACCAGCGGATCCTCCCCTGCCCCAGCGCCTGCAGATATGCTCTTGCAGCAGATCCTTCTGGCTGTGAGATTTCCTTCATGATAGCCCTACAACGCAGCACAGGGCACAAGCCCCCTATACAACTTTCACCTCCTTCCATCCTCGTCGTCAGAGCCCGTGCCTGTTGCCATTCACTCACCGAAGCACTAGCGAGCCACCGATTTCCTCTGAGGCCTCCGCCTTCATTGTTGACGGCCGTGTTCACCCCTCTTGGCTGTGAGTCCACTATCCCTCTTCCTCTCTATATATTGTGCATGAATTATTATGTAGGTACAGGTGTAATTATGGGTTTGTGTGTGCGCGCCTGGATGTGTGCGTGTGTATCATATGATATATAAATGTGTATGTGTATAATTAGTGTATATTTGTTATAATGGGTGTGAGTATATGTTAGTGTGTGTTGGCATGACAAGTGTGTGCGTGAGTGTGCTTTAATGTACATACATTGTTAATATCTAAACATGTGCGTGTGCGTGTGTGTGTGTTAAGCGGTGTGTTAGTGTGTACAGGTACATATATGCATATAATGTGCATGTATGTGTTTGTATATCAACGTGTGTCTATGAGTTTTCGGTTGCGCGTTGCAGCGATACGGACCCATTTGGTGAGATCCGAACCTGGTAATAGAAGACTCGGACCTGATTCGGATTCGTAACCGTTGTGGACCCGATTCACAGGCAATTCGAAGACCGACCCATGAGATGATCCATAAATTAGTACCCGTTCCTGCACTGAAGACTAGATGGCGATTCCGTTCCAAAACTGCGTCATTTCATGTGAGTGTTTACTTTTATCTTATTTCCTTATGTACTGTTGTCAATATGTATTTGTATTTTACTTTTATCATTTCATGTGACTATTTGATGTATTTTACCAGTGTGATTATATATATCACTTCATGAGATATTAGTGATTGTTCGTCTTATTTATGTAATTGATATGAGCGTTTATTAGTGTCATTTCATGTATTAGTATCTCGCCATTGTTAGCTTAGGCTTAGTATTGATACACCTTAGACTGTAGTTTGACTCGATCTATTGATTGGCTAGATTAGTTCTTATTTAAGCATCAAATGTATATGGACATTGTATGATATTAGACTTATATCATTTCATGTGTAACCGTTTCAGATTTGGATTAGTTGTAAAGGAACTTGGACTGTAATTGGATTAATCTTGAGATGATTAGTTCGTGACTGTGGTTAGAATGTATATTTCATGTGAAGACAATTAATAGATATTTATTTGATGATAATTCAGATAGAAACTCATTTAGAACTTGAGGATGGTTTAGTTAAGATGTTACTTTATCAGAAACTGATCTTCTTGATACTTGAACTTATATACAGACTTAGTGAGAGTTGAAATTGACTTGAGATCTATATTCCTTACAGAGGATCTTGAATAGTATTCTGATGGGATTGATACTGTTGGCTTTATAGTTGTGAGTATTTGAGATTTATTTACTTATCATATAGTTCGAGTATGGATGAACTTGTTGATGTTAATTATCAGATGTATAAATATTTTAGACTCCTTATTATTTGAGGATATTTTATTATTCCATTATGATTTCGATGTCCGTTGACTTAGTTGATCCAGAGGATATTCAGACTTCACTTCATGACTGGTTCTTGATTAATTTAGTTATCGGGATAGAGTATTGTGATAGTGATCAAGTCGATATCAATGATCTTGTACTTCAAAGTTATCAGATAGCAGTTATCACTCTATCAGTTATTGGTGAGACTATTTGTTGGTGACCATATGATGTATTTCAGAGTTAATAGCAGTTATCAGATATCGGTACCAGTTATCAGTTGTTAGTGACACCGTTGTATTAGTGACTCTATATTTTTAGTATTCAGATGTCAGTTATTAGTTGTCAACTGCTCAGTTGTCAGATATCAGCCAGTATTGATATCAGCAATGTTAGAGATATTGGTTACTCTTAACAATTCATATTGTTTGCTTGTTAATAAAAAACATCATAACCCGGAGAACAGGGGTAATTGTCTGATGATGCATGTCGTGTATTTTGAAAGGACTTATTAGGGTACACTGAGTTGTGGGTTCCACCATGGGGAACCAAGGAGTACTGGCTACCTATTCAATTTGTCAGTTGTCAGTTGTCAGGATTATGCCCGGATTACAGTGCCACACTAGTTGTCTTTTCGTGTGGGGCTGTGGTCTTTAGTTATTAGAGCCTTGCGGCTTGTCCTGGTTCAGCGCCAGGGGTGTTAGACCATGGTATCGGACATGCACAGTACCCTTTCAAAACAGATGCACTGCATTGGCAAGCAGTTACAATAATGATAACTTTACTTAATATGTGAAAAAATAGCTGTGGTATGGGGACACAGCTAAGTACTATATTAGTTAGGTTAATAATAACCAACAGACTAGTGATATAAGTACTACATTAGGCAGGTTACACATCTTTGACATCAGTAGTTGTTTTACTGTGATATGAGTCATATGGTTCTACATCTTGATATCAGTTGTTATTCTATCATGGTATTCTTTTACCTACAGACATGTATTATTCAGTTATTTTTTGTTAACAGTTATCACGTTATTAGTTGGTTATCTGTTTATACATGTTGCTACTATCACATTATTAATTACTTGTTTAGTAATCTATATACATATTGTTTATACGCAAGAGCACCTTCCCCTTTACACACACACACACTCATTAGGTCGCTTCTGATGACCCTGGATTTGCACGTCCAGATTAGACGCTTTGTTTCTATTGTTCAGGTGTTGGATGAGCCCGTGCATGTCGCGAGGAGTCTGGAGTTTCTCTTTACCTATTCTGGTATTCTGATCTTCCTTTTTATTCTTATTGTTTCTGCAGTTTCCTTGATTCTATATCATTATCAGTTGCCATTCCATCTCTATCTTTATTTATTCTCATGTGTGGATACTATATGTGATTTTGTAGTGATCATGATTTATTATAGTTTAGATCTATAGTTTGTTCTTAGTTCCTTAAGGCATAACACGTACACATGAGGTATTTTCCTTACGTGTATGCGTCATCGACTCGCGTCGCGTCTCTGCTCTACCGTATTTTGGGAAGCGGGGCGTGACAGAACGATTCCTTTCCTTGGCCATTCTATGTTATCATTTTGAAGCGAATACCAACCCATTGTTCTGTCAAATTTTAGGAATTGATCCTTGTACTCCTTAACATTATCAATTTGGAGCACTCTAATCCTCCTACTAGTCTGTTTCTTCATCATATTCTTTCACTTCATCAACATTCTAGGATTTTAAATCTTTATCTCATAGGGTACACCCAACATCGTCTAAACATATCATCAATAAACGAGACAAAGTATCGATGGCCCCCAAGTGATGCAGTCTTGGTAGGACTCCAAACATTAATGTGAACATAATCAAGAAAATTTTCTGTGCAGTGAGTTGAGATGCCGAATTTCACCTTCGTATTCTTGTCCAGAACACCATGTTCATTAATTTTCAATTTGCAGGTAGATGCACCTTCGTCTTCTTGTCCAGAACACCAATAATGATTGATTTGCAAACGCTTCCAAGGAGTTTAAACCAACTTGTCCAAGCCTCATCTGCCATAACCTTGTAGAGTCGTCTTCCAAATGTCCTGAAACTGTCAAATTTTTTATAACTGCACTACCCTTCAAGTGGTACAAGTTGTTGTGTCGAATGCCTTTCAGAACTACCAATGAACCACTGGACATCTTGAAAACGCCTTCTCCAAGAGTTCCTCTTAGGCCCTGTGCCTCCAAAGTTCCAATCGAAATCAAATTCTTCTACAATTGAGGTACATACCTCACATCTTTCAACTCTCTTATTATCCCATCAAATAACTTCATACAAACTGTACATATTCCTTCAATCTGGCATGTGTATCTATTGCCGAATGACACCAAGTCTCCATCTAGTTTTTTAAAACTAGCAAACCACTCTCGTTTGGGACAAACGTGATAAGCAGCATCAGTATCCAATATCCACTCAAATTTTTCTGAATAACAATCAATTGGGGTGATAGAAAGTGAATAACCATATGAGTCAGAATCGTAACCATGCAACTGTGCGATGTTGGCATCTGATTTAAACTCTTTTTTCTTTGATTTTTAAACTTTGGACAATCAATCTCTAGTGTCTTTTTTCTCTGCAGAAAGCACAAAGATTCTTCTTCAAATCTTTACGACATCACTATTGAACTTTTCAACCTCTTTTTCCTTTTGATGATTGAAACTCATCCTTCTTGTAGTCATTGCCTCTACTGTTGTGCTACTGGAAGAAGATTGTTTGTCCTTCCTCCTCACTTCGTAATTTACAAGAGTAGCCGACACATCATTATAGTAAAATGATTGTTTACCATTGATTAATGTTAGGACGAAGGTCTCATACTCTTCATCAGGAAGAGAATTCAAAAGAATCAACGCTTGCATTGCGACATCCACATTAATTAGGTCAGCAAGAAGTTTCGTGCAGTTGTTCATGTGATCATTAATGACGAGCTCTCTCTTCAGCTGAAAGTGGTAAAGTCTCATCTTCAGATACAATCGAGTCTCGATGCTCTTCGTCAAATACTTCTTTTCGAGGATCTCCCAAATCTTCCTTGCGGAAACCTCATACAAGACATGATACTTGATGTTTTATGTCAAACAAGACCTGATGATGTCACACGCCGTCTGATTCATTTTATCCTAATTTTTTTCAGAAGTCTCCTCTGCCTTCTCTTCCAGACATAGAGAGTCTTCGATGTTTAATGCCATTTTGACTGTGATTCCAAATTAAATCTATTAATTCATTTAAGGAAGTTTCAATCAATTTTGTTTCAGTCATTAATTTAAATAAACTTTCGAATCTAATATATATCTCACAAAAAAAAAACAAATTAAAACTCATCAATTATTTGGCAAAAAAGTTCTTCCTCACTTGTGTAAGAACTAAAGATACATATTATCCCTAATATAACTTTTGCTCCACGTGCATTGCGCGTAAAAAATGCAGTATATTAATTAATCATAAACCTTCATATGATATCATAGAATGTCTGATGCTCAAGAAATTATCAAAGCTCTCACTTGTGTGGATTGTTTTTCTGTGCCTTCAATCCTGCTTGAGGATGCTTGGTGAATGTCAAGAGGGATGGAGATTTTTAAAATTTCCCATACATATATAGGGAATGTAATGAGTGTGCAGATTAGCTGGTCAAATTAGTTAAGGAAAGGGGGCTGTAATGCACTGATGTTGGAGGAGTTTCCATTGAGGCTGTCACTACTAGCTCAAGTAGATGCCTTAGATGCCTCCTTTGAGAGATTGTAAGGCATGGGGCTGAGGGCCTTGTAATTGCGAAAAAAAATGCATGTTGTTAAACTCTAACACCGTTAAACAGTAAACAGAATTAAATTATTGTCAATAAAATATATCATGTATCTCTAGCTATAGTGGTTTCTTTTTACCCCTTATTTTTTTCCCCCTCATCCTTTTCATTTTAGGTAAAGAAAATAATTTTCTATCTGCAGTGATTTATTTAGGAAAAATGAGAAAAGAGAGAGAATTAGAATCAATTAGGACGGTCCAGATAAGAAATAAATAAATAAATAAATAATAATAAAGCGTGCATATGTGCTCATTGTATGCCACGTGAATAACATGGTCCACTGACGCGGAATGTTCAGCAATAATTGATGGAATTTTTGGTAGTAAGCACGCAATAATGGACAACTTCATGGAAGAGGAGGACCACAGCTTCTACTGGGAAACCAAGAGGTGGTTCGGGGAGCTTGATAGGTATATATGATTAATTATTTTTCACTCTCTTATTTTACTTTTCCTCCCTTAATTTTAAGGGTTAATTTTGTTGTCTATTTTTATCATTTATATATAGGTGTGTAAGTAATTAAATTGGTTACTGGTTGTAAACTCTCTCTCTATATTTTAGGTGTTTGTTCTAAAATATTGAACTAAAGACTGAGGGAAGTACTTCTTCGTTGCGCGCCAAAAAAAGTTAATACAGATACGTGAGGGGGGAGATTATATATTATATATTTAATTCTCATCACATATTTTGAGTTTTACTCTTATGCATAAAATTAGGTTCTTGGAGTAGCGTGTATAAACGTCACATATATATGTGGCACCAAAGAATTTTCTTGCTAACTTAATTTTGTGCTTCAACACTTAGATTAATTAGCATATTTTTTAAAATTTATTTAAAGTATATGTTTCCTTTGATTGATTTTGTCTAATTAATTGAAGTGGCATGGGCTTTGATGATCCCATCGTGGACTACTACGGCTCAAGCTCGCCGGAAGGAGGAACCACGGCCTCCTCCTCGTCCTCCACCGGCGCCGACGGCCTCCCCATGAACATAGCGATGGAGAGGAAGCGAAGGCAGCTGGTGAATGAAAGGCTATATGCTCTCAGAGGTGTTGTGCCCAACATAACAGAGGTACATACATATATATAACTAGCTAAATATATTCGTATATCTTGAGAAAAAATAAATAAATATATTTTTACGTAACTAATTAAGTTTCATACATACATATGACTAGAAACTAACATGATCAAATATCTTGAGAAAAAAATATATTTCTTAGATAAAGAAATTTCTCAATTAGATTGTAATTGGTTTCAGATGGACAAGGCGTCGATCATTAAGGACGCGATCGACTACATCCAGTTGCTTCAGGAGCAGTAGAAGAGGATGAGCGCCGAGATATCGCAACTGGAGATGATCAATATGACTAAGGAGGAGAGAGCAGCACTACTGCCTATCTGTGATGAGGATGCTCATGTCCCTAAACTTTGAGAAGGGCAAGAAGAGAACACAAGCTAAGAGCTCTCATTTGGCCAAGTCTCCCATTGAAGTAATCAAGGTAATTACAACATATCTCCTTATATATATACGGGTATTTCAGGGCTGTTTGTTTCCCCTAAAAGACTATAATTCATAAATGACTTACAACCCAATTACAATTACGGTTTTTGTTTGGACCTTAATTAGTAAAAAAAAACTTACTCAACTCAACTAGCACTCACTTGCAGCCCAATTATCACCAACTTACTACCTACTTACAGTTAATTTTGTGGTCATGCAAATTTATATTAATTTTTATATTAATATTGATTTTTTAATTTTAATATTTTAATATTTATTTGCAACATTTAAAATTTTTAAATCTCCAAATAGTTAATTTTGTAGTCAACTTTTCCACTTACGACAACCAAATACCATAAAACGCAATACATTTTTTCATTTACAACTTTATATTACCAACCAAACACCTAAAAACTTATATGCATGTTGTAACACCCCGCTCCCGGAATACGTACTTAATTGCGTATTCAGATTTTTTGATCGTATTTTTTGATTTACTTTCTGTATTTGTTTTATATTATGAATTATTTATACGATCGTTTTGCCTTAGATCCGGATTTGTGGACTCGGAGTCAGCTCTAGTCTGAACCGGGGACCCGATCCTAGGGTATTGCTCGATTTGACTTTTCTGGTATTCAGATTTGACCGATTTCAGTTTGAAATATTATTTTCCAATATTCTAGATTTTCTGAAATTTTTCTGAATTAAATTGGAAATATTCAAAATCGGTGTCGATAAGCGCCGCTGACCAATTCTCAGATTTTTAACTTACAAATTAAGTTGAATTTATAGAAACGGCTTTCACCTTGTTTCTTAAAATCATATTTTCTATCTAAATACTTTTTCTGAGAATTTTCTAAATTTATCAAAATTCCATCGGATTTGGTGTTGGCCAGTATCGCAAGTTGATTCCAGGATTTTTAATTTACAATTGGAATTGAATTTCTAAATTTTGCTTTCATATTGCATTTTAAAATCATATTTTCTCCTTTAATACATTTTCTGAGATTTTTTCAGAATATCAAAATCCGGTCGAACCGGTGTAGACCAGTATTGACGGTTGACTCCAGGATTTTTAATTTGGAAACGGGATTTTATTTCTAAAAACTGATTTCGTATTAATACTCAGGATGATATTTTCTACCTCTGGGTATTTTTGAGAATTTTTCTGGAACAGTCGACATTTCCGACCTTATTATAATATTATATTTTTTGGAATCTTTTCTTTCTTTCTTTCTTTCTTTCCTTTCTTTTCCCCCCATCACTTCACCGCCGGCCCACACCCCTCCACATGGGTCCGGTCCCATCACCCCCTCTCCCATCCATCCATCTTCCCTCTTTTCTTTTCTTTTTCTTTTTCTTTTCTTTTTCCTTATCTTTCTTTCTTCTCTCTTTCTCCTTTCTTTTCTTCTACTTCTTCTCCATTCGGCCGGCGCCCAAGTGTCGTGCCCCTCCGGCGCTCTGATCACCGTCACCGGCGAGCAACCTCCCCTAACTCCGGCCATCTCTCCCCCATCTCTTTCCCTCTCCTCTAACTCCAAAAACCAACATCAACACCCCCATCTCCATCTTCTTCCTCCTCCAATCCACCACCATCTCCACCTTCTTCTTCACATTAACCACCACCACTACCATCTTCTCCACTCCAACTCCACCCCCACAACACCCTACCCCCCTCCTCCTCCCCCCATCTCCTTCAATTCCTCCACCACCACCCAAAATCACCACCAAAATTACCATCTCCACCACCACCACAACTCTTCTCCACCTTTAAACCCAACAACCCCTCTTAGAATTTCCCTCTCCTTCTTCTCCTTGGGGTGGCCTGTGGCCACCCCTGGCCTGCACCGGCCACTGAGGGCCGGCGTGGCCTCCCCGGCGCCCCTCTCTGCCCTCTGGCCGCGCTGTCGCGGCCAGAGTTTGGCCAGGCCAGGGCAACGGGCCCTGGCCGTGGCCTTATTGGAGGGAGGGGGCAGCAGCCCCCTCCCTATCTCTCCTCTGGGATGGCGGTGGCCACCCCAGCGCTGGCGTACGGCCGGCGACTGTACCCTGCCGGGGGCTCGAAGCCCCCTGTGCGTGAGCAGGGGGGCTGCTGCCCCCTGTTTTCTGTCTCTCTCTTTCTCTACCTACCCCTCCTCTCTCTTTCCCTCTCCCTCTCTCTTTCTTTCTCTCTCATCTTTTTCTCTCTCTAGATATCCCCTCTCTACCTCTTTCTCTAGGCTCTCTCTAGCCTTTCTCTCTCTAGATTTTCTCTCTAAAAATCTCTCTTTCTCTCTCTAGGTTTTTCTCTCTCCAGAATTTCTCTCTCTTCTCTTTCTCCTCTTCTCTTTCTCTCTCTAAAAATATATATAGTTAATTATATTTTGGCGCGTGCGCGAGTTCCGGGGATTTCAGAGTTTTCGGCTTTTCTGGAGATTTAGGCGAGTGTCCTCGCGTCCATTTGGTTTTCCCGCTTCATCCGGTCGATGTGTATTTATTTTGTATTTAAATGTATTTTTTATTGGGCGGGGCCCATTGTATTTATATGTGGCCAAGTGCTCATGATTGTACATGTATATGCCTGTGATGAGTGCTTGTACTACGATAGTTCATTTCTTGCATATAAATACCATGCCTGTGATGTACTCTCTTTATTGCTTTATACCGTGCGTGGCCGACCCTTCGTGGTCGTTAGCCTCTGGGCTTTCTACTTGGCCTCCGGGCCCTTTCAGCCTCCAGCCTTATTGGAGGGAGGGGTCTGCCCTATCCCTAGCTCCTCTCTGGGGTGGCCTGTGGCCACCCCAACGCCGGTGCGCCGGCGGCAGCCGGCGGCTGTGCCGGCCAGGGGGCTCGAAGCCCCCTGTGCGTGAGCAGGGTGTTGGCCCAAAGGCCTTCCACTCTAGTTTTGATAATGATTAACTCATGTAGTTATATTTACTAATATTCTTGTGTTTTTAGTCTCAGATCTTGTAACAAGATGTTAGTTTGGTGATAGCTTCAACAAGAGGTGTTTAGAAGCTTCACAAGTGATTCCAGGGCTCAAGCTTTAAGATCACACATTGACTAGCGCATGGATGGAGTTTTGGAGCAAGTCAACTTGAAGATGGAAGATCGTCAAGAAGACTTAGGTATCCTAATTTAGATAATGTGTTTAGATCCATTTGTAAAGTTTAGTATAGTTGATATGCTCAAGTGCACAAACACACACGTTTTATGTTTGGTTTTAGTTTTCATGAATAGTTGATCAAAACAAGTTTAAATTGATATATGTATAGTTGTTTCATTCTATACATGCATGCTTAACTTTTAAACAAACTTATTTGACTTTCCTATTCATGTATTGAAAAATCCAAGTTTGATAAAAATACATGTTTGGTTTTTGGTAAAAATGTTTAAAAAACAAAAATAGTTCATATTGATTGATATTTGAGCTAAACTTTTTATCACATGTTTATATATCAATGCAAAATGATAAAACTATTTTTGGGTATTTTTATAAGAGATAAAAGAATTTTTAGAAAAATGTTTTAACTGTGTTTCTGTCCCAGAACAGTAGCTGACAGGCCAGGTCGGCTGACCGCACGGGTCGACCGCACCTAAGGCCGGTCGACCCATGAGGTCAACCGACATGCACAAGCTTGTGCACGTTTGGCAGACACAGGGACGGTCGGCCGGGCGGCCGACCGGACCTGAGAGCAGTGCTCTCTGTTTATTTCGGTCGGCCGGGCGGTCGACCGGTTTGCTCCAACAGTCAGATTTTTGACCGTTGGCGGTCGGCCGACCGCTAGCCTGTCAGGCTGCCAGATCAGCCTAACGGCTAGTTTCTGTTTTGGCCTATATAAACCCATTCCTTTGGGATTTTGACTAAGATTTTTAGAGCTAAAATTTCCTGACTTCTTTAGTGTTTTAAACAAGTTTTTCAAAAGAGTTTTAAGTGCCAAAAGATCAATCTTATTTGTTTTCAAGTTTTTTGTTATTTCAAAGAAATTAGGTTTTTGGGAATTGGTTTATTGTTCTTCATTTCTATATCTATTTGGTATTTTCCCAAGAGTATTTCTTTGATCAAAACACTTTGTTTTTCACACTTGATCTATCACCTATCCTATTCTATTAGGATCTTGTTTTGTGAAAAAGAGAAAAGAAAGAGAGATTGTTTGTGGTTGAAAGATACCACCAAGTTGTAAACCCTTTTCATTGTTGGGTGCTCCCTCTTTGGTAGAGGCTGAGGTTTGGTTTGCTCCCTCCTTGGTAGAGGTTGAGGCTTGTGGTTTTTCTCCCTCTAGTGAGAGGTGGAGTTTGGTTTGTAACCCTCTTCGGTAGAGGTGTTGTGGTTGTTTGGCTACGGGCCTACCCCTCGGTTGTGAGGCGGTGTTTGAGAGAGGAGTTCGGTACTCCTATTGTTGTAACAAATTCTCCTCGGTGGAGGTTCCCTCGGTGGGAGATAGTGGATTGGAAATCCTACACGGTGGTGTAGGCGGGGATGTAGAGCTAGGGGCTCGAACCTCGAAACATATCTTGTTGTTAGCGTTTGATCCACTTGTCTCTCTAACTCTCTCTCTCTCTCTTTATATTGTGCATAGCATCATTCATATCATCATATCATATTTGCTTGTGTTGCCTTGCATATTTCATATTGCCTATTCATCTTATATGCTTGGTTGTTTGTGTGTGCCTCACTTGTACTTAACCACAAGAGCTTCATGTAGCACCTCAACCCATATCTAGGGGAATCAAGAGGAGTTAGTCCAGAGCCCTTCACGGGGATTCGGCTACATTTGTGTGTTGTATTAAGTGTGTTACAAGAATTGTTTAAGCTTCCGCATTTAGCGCATTTAGTTCACTAGATTAGCATTTACACCTATTCACCCCCCTCTAGGTGTTTTTTCAATTGGTATCAGAGCCAACGCTCCTGATATTAGGCTTAACATCCTAGGAGTAAGATCCATTTGTTTGCGAATCTATTGTTTGCATTTGCTTGTTTGCACACTCATATAGTTTATCATGGACTTCATAACCCCACCTAGTTTTGACCCTTCCAACGTTGTTGTTTGGAAGTATAGGATGTCCATGTACCTAAAGACCCTAGGATTGCATGTTTTTCTTACCGCTACCAAGAGATGTTATCTTAGTGACCGCAAGCATATAGGGGCCAATGCACAAGCCCTTGAGGCCATTAGAAGCACATTACCTAAAGAATATCTTATACATATTGATTCCGCTTTTGTAGTGTGGAACAAATTGACAACCACCAACACCTCCAAGCTTCAATTGCCAATTCAACCGGAGGAGTCTAGTGGAGAATCCGACTCACAATGCTTAATGGTCCAAGAGAATGACTCCCTTGAGGTACATTCGGAATCTCAACTAGATTGTTTTGATGCTAGTTCTTCATGTGATGATTATGTTGATCCCCGTGCTTTGAATGAAGAACTATCTATAGTTTGTGAAAACTTAATTGAAAAATATAATTTGTTGAAAAAAAGACTTTTGCTTTAACTAAAGAAAATGAAAAATTGTCTTCTAAACTTGACAAGGTTTTGCAAGAGAAGGTTGAGGTCTATAATGAAAGGGATTCACTGAGATCTCAATTAGAACTTACACTTAAAGAAAATGAGTTTTTAAAATCTAAAAATGATTGCCATGTTATTTTGAAGAAAAATGAAAATTTGTCTTCAAAAGTTGATTTTGTTTTAAAAGAGAATGTTGCTTTGAAAAACAAAATAATTTCTATTTCTAACGACTTAAAAGTTTGTTTAAAAAAAAATGATTGTTTGCAAAATAAGATTGATTCTCATGTTTGCCATGCTAGGGTAGTATCACACACTTCACCTATTGCATGCCACACTTCTTCTTTGATTGATAATGATATATCCATGCTTAAGAAGAATGTAGATTGTTTGGGCTCCACTTTGAGCCAATGTGTTGTTGGGCATACACGATTGGAATCTTTATTTCGAAAGAAACAAGTTCCATCTATTCATGCACACCCTCCACGGCATACACATGCTTCTCACGGACACACCCATCACATGTATGCTCATGTGTATACTTGTACACATTGTGGACGTATGGGCCACCTTGCTAAATTTTGTTATGATAGATTACATGTTTTAATTTTAGCAAAGAAGTTTGTTTGAGTTAGAGAAGGTACTAACCCCCATGGACCCAAAAAGATATGGGTACCAAAGACCACCCCGCCTATTTTTGATGTAGGTGTGGGCTCTCACATGACGTGAGAGATGCCGTACCTTGGAGTGGATGCATTCCGAGCTTCATGAAAATCAAATGGATGCATCACTTTCAAGGGAAGTTTGGTGGGAGGACCACCTTGATTTGGAGAACTAGAGCGGTGCCCTCATTGATTTTGGTATCGAATCTCTAACTCCTTATTCGTGTTTACATGCTTTCCATGTTTATCATTCATAACATATTTTTTGATGTTTATTGATTACTATGAAAATGTCATGCTTATTAGATTAGTGATATACATGTTTAGTTATTTTGAGACACCCATGTTTAATATGGATAAATTTTTTTTGTGTTCTCACTATTTGGTTGCTATTGCGTATATCATAGTTCTAATAACATGTGGATATTCATATTAATCATGTTTAAGATTTATCATGTTGATCTTTATCTTGTTTGATGCTTCATGTTATGATTACATGTTTAGATGTTAGTTTTTATTAAGACTAGGTATATATTGGTGCATATAGTGGGTAACAAATAAATCTATATATGTTTGTACTTGAATGCTTGTTTGTACCCATTAGATGTGTCAGTATAGTCTACTTTTGATGATCCATGCATTTTAAACTTGTATTCCTATTTTTGGATTTGTTTTATGATTGTGTGTTTCATTTCATGTATATGTGCATTTTGCCAAACTTTAAGATATACATGTATATCCTTTGAGTCATTTGCTTTTCATGCAAATCTATATATATGGACTCAATTGTATTTAGGGATATGTATGTATACTTATTGTGTTGACAATTCATACATATACCTTGAAATGAAATTTGTTTTGGTGAAAATTTAGTTTTCTTGATTTCGTGTTTATTTGTTTAACTTCATGTATATGTCTATTTTATCCAAATTATTATTATACATATACATCCTTTCTGAGCCACGTGCCTTCATGCATATATCTTTGTGGACTCGTTGTGTTTGGATATGTATGTATACTTTAGTTTGTATAGGACATACATATACCTTGAAGATTAAATAAGTTTTGATGATTTTCATGTTTTCATATTTAAAGGAATAATTGAGCTTAATTGAATATTTTCATGATTATGATCTACACATTTTATTTATACACTCATATTTATATTTTGCTCATGTTTTATTTTCATGAGTCATATTATGCTTAATTGAATTAGAGTGTTGATTATCATGTGGATTTCATGTTTTATGAAAAACTATTTTGTTTATTCCTTACTTGAAGGATTTCGTACTAGTTAACAAAAATTTTCATTTTAACTAGTTCGTATTCTTCGTTGTGTTATGAGGTATACACATGCTATTGTTGTTATTTCAATTGGTATCATTGAACTCTTTCAATTGGTATCAATTTGATCCTTTTGTATACTCATAATTGTTTATTATGTATGTATGTTATCAATTGGTATCATCTATTGGTGATTGGTACTCATTCTATTTCATACACATATACATGTTTTATTTGTGCCTACTATGTTCCTATATCTTAGAGCACAAATATTTGTTTATGCTAAGCTTGAAAACCTTAATGATTATCCTATTTCAATTGATTACTTTTAAATTGGTATCAAGCCTACGCATTGTTTTAGTTTGTATTTCATAAAGGGAGAGAAAATTTGACTTTCATATTTCAATTGGTATTTGATTTCCACTCCGACACTTTATGATTGGAAATTTGATGTTTATTTTAAGCATATGATATCATAATCAAAATGTTTATATGGCTTAAAAAGAAAATACTCTCTTTTGATATCAAGATGTTTATGTTTTAAGTTGGTATCTAAAAATTTTGTTTAAGAAATATTCAAAAGTTTTGATTTACATTGCCTATATGCAAGGAGAGCTTAACATCTCTTCTACATATAGATTCATGTTGAGTGTATCTTGTATTGAGGAGCTTGATAACTCTTCCTTATGCGATACACGTGTGTAGGGGGAGCTTCACATCTCTCCTTATGCATTACATAATATGTGTTATGTGAATTGGGACTTATCATCCCTTCTTCATATAATGCATATGTGTAGGGAAGTTAACTTAGCGTCTTCCTCTTCATGAATGTATATCGCATATATCACTTATTGATTGTTTTATGTTCACTTTCAATTGGTATCAAGATGTACTTCATTGACATATATGGTTCATTTGGTATCTTAATGAGTGTACATCTTATGATTTGTTATTTACCCCTTATTTACATCATTTGTGTTATAGAACAAAAAGGGGGAGAAGGATTTGGATTTATATGCATGTCTTTGTATGCATTTATTTAACAAAAGTTTTATTCATTTAATTGGTATCTAGAGCACCTTTCACATTTCATTGGTGTCTAGATCATGTTTTGTTGATAGAAGAATTTGTTTATGTTTTGATTTTGTTTTTACCCCTTTGTTGATGATTGACAAAAAGGGGGAGAAAGATTTTGAGTTTATATGCATGCTTATGTTTTTGCATATATTATGATTTTAATTGGTATCTAGAACATGTTTATTGTGAATATTTCATTTGGTATCTAGAACCTTTTATTGTTTATGCATATCTATGCATTCATGTTTAATATTCATTGTATATTATTGTTTATTTATTTATGCATGAGTTAAGGGGGAGCTTCTTTGAAGCTTAACTTTAATCCATGCATACATAACTCCATGAGTTTTGTCATCATCAAAAAGGGGGAGATTGTTGGCCCAAAGGCCTTCCACTCTAGTTTTGATGATGATTAACTCATGTAGTTATGTTTACTAATATTCTTGTGTTTTTAGTCTCAGATCTTATAACAAGATGTTAGTTTGGTAATAGCTTCAACAAGAGGTGTTTAGAAGCTTCACAAGTGATTCCAGGGCTCAAGCTTCAAGATCACACATTGCCTAGCCCATGGATGGAGTTTTGGAGCAAGTTAACTTGAAGATGGAAGATCGTCAAGAAGACTTAGGTATCCTACTTTAGATAGTGTGTTTAGATCCATTTGTAAAGTTTAGTATAGTTGATATGCTCAAGTGCACAAACACACACGTTTTATATTTGTTTTGATTTTCATGAATAATTGATCAAAACAAGTTTAAATTGATATATGTATAGTTGTTTCATTCTATACATGCATGCTTAACTTTTAAACAAACTTATTTTGACTTCCTATTCATGTATTGAAAAATTCAAGTTTGATAAAAATACATGTATTGATTTTTGGTAAAATGTTAAGAAACAAAAATAGTTCATATTGATTGATATTTGAGCTAAACTTTTTATCACATGTTTATATATCAATGCAAAATGATAAAACTATTCTTGGGTATTTTTATAAGACATAAAAGAATTTTTAGAAAAATGTTTTAACTGTGTTTCTGTCCCAGAACAGTGGGTGACAGGCCAGGTCGGCCGACCGCACGGGTCGACCGGACCTAAGGCCGGTCGACCCATGAGGTCGACCGACGTGCACAAGCTTGTGCACGTTTGGCAGACACAGGGACGGTCGGCCGGGCGGCCGACCGGACCTGAGAGCAGTGCTCTCTGTTTATTTCGGTCGGCCGAGCGGTCGACCGGTTTGCTCCAACGGTCGGATTTTGACCGTTGGCGGTTGGCCGGCCGGCCGACCGCTAGCCTGTCAGGCTGCCAGATCAGCCTAACGGCTAGTTTCTGTTTTGGCCTATATAAACCCCATTCCTTTGGGATTTTGGCCAAGATTTTTAGAGCTAAAATTTCTGACTTCTTCAGTGTTTTAAACAAGTTTTTCAAAAGAGTTTTAAGTGCCAAAAGATCAATCTTATTTGTTTTCAAGTGTTTTGTTATTTTCAAAAAAATTAGGTTTTTGGGAATTGGTTTATTGTTCTTCATTTCTATATCTATTTGGTATTTTTCCAAGAGTATTTCTTTGATCAAAACACTTTGTTTTTCACACTTGAGCTATCACCTATCCTATTCTATTAGGATCTTGTTTTGTGGAAGAGAAAAGAAAGAGAGATTGTTTGTGGTTGAAAGATACCACCAAGTTGTAAACCCTTTCATTGTTGGGTGCTCCCTCTTTGGTAGAAGTTGAGGTTTGGTTTGCTCCCTCCTTGGTAGAGGTTGAGGCTTGTGATTTTTCTCCCTCTAGTGAGAGGTGGAGTTTGGTTTGTAACCCTCTTCGGTAGAGGTGTTGTGGTTGTTTGGCTACGGGCCTACCCCTCGGTTGTGAGGCGGTGTTTGAGAGAGGAGTTCGGTACTCCTATTGTTGTAACAAATCCTCCTGGGTGGAGGTTCCCTCGGTGGGGATAGTGGATTGGAAATCCTACACGGTGGTGTAGGCGGGGATGTAGAGCTAGGGGCTCGAACCTCGAAACATATCTTGTTGTTAGCGTTTGATCCACTTGTCTCTCTAACTCTCTCTTATATTGTGCATAGCATCATTCATATCATCATATCATATTTGCTTGTGTTGCCTTGCATATTTCATATTGCCTATTCATCTTATATGCTTGGTTGTTTGTGTGTGCCTCACTTGTACTTAACCACAAGAGCTTCATATAGCACCTCAACCCATATCTAGGGGAATCAAGAGGAGTTAGTCCAGAGCCCTTCACGGGGAATTCGGCTACACTTGTGTGTTGTAATAAGTGTGTTGCAAGAATTGTTTTAAGCTTCCGCATTTAGCGCATTTAGTTCACTAGATTAGCATTTACACCTATTCACCCCCCCCTCTAGGTGTTTTTTTCATAGGGGACTGCTACCCCTTGTTTTCTCTCTCTTTCTCTACCTGCCCCCCCTCTCTCTTTCTCTCTCATCTCTTTCTCTCTCTAGATATCCCTCTCTACCTCTCTCTAGGCTTTCTCTCTAGAATTCTCTCTGGATCTCCCCTTTCTCTCTCTAGATTGTCTCTCTCTAAAAATCTCTCTTTTCTCTAAGTTTTTCTCTCTCTAGACTTTCTTTCTCTTCTCGCTCTCCTCTTCTCTTTCTCTCTCTAAAAATATATATTTAATTATATTTTGGCGCGTGCGGAGTTCTGAGGATTTTAAAGTTTTCGGCTTTTCCGGAGATGTAGGCGAGTGTCCTCGCCTCCATTAGCTTTCCCGCTTCGTCCGGTCAACGTGTATTTATTTCGTATTTAATGTATTTTGCATTTGCATTGGGCGGTGCCCCTTGTATTTGTATGTGGCCAAGTGCCTGTGATTGTACATGTATATGCCTGTGATGAGTGCTTGTACTAGGATAGTTTACTTCTTGCATATAAATATCATGCCTGTGATGTACTCTCTTTATTGCTTTATACCATGCGTGGCCGACCCTCGTGGTCGATAGCCTCTGGGCTTTCTACTTGGCCTCCGGGCCCTTTCAGCCTCCGGGCTTCTTCACTCCACGGTAATGTTGATATTAACACGTTTGTACGTATGCTCATGTGGTTCTAAAATCTCGTGCAGGAACTCTCGTACCGACTCCGGGTTTCTGCCCACTCCCAGACTGGCTACCTAATGGTTTTAGGCATGTACCCTTATGCGTTTCGTGGTAGCTACTAAGAGTGCATTTAGACTCTGAGCGTACTTTAGCCTCTGGGCTCTCGTCCACTACCTTGAAAGAGAAGTGCGCTCAGACTGTCAGGTCTTTCAGCTCCGCCTGGTAGCCATGCTTAGCGCTCAGTGCTTTACCACTAGATTCGTCTAGGTGAGATACTGCCGGATTTTCTACTCGCACTTTAAGCCGAGTCGTCCTGGTAACCTCGCCAGGCGCTCTAGTGTTAAATATTGTTTGCTATCTGTACCTCCAGCTTGCTCAGCTCCGCTTGATTGTGCTCAGCTATTACTCTATCATTTTTCATGTACATGCTTGATAGGTTAACACTTGACATGCTATTACTTAATATCTGTCATTACATGCTAATAGTATACACATGCATGTATCACTTAATAACTGATGTGTTATCACCTGACATCTGACATACTACTACTTGATAATTGCTCCTTGTTATAACATGACTTGTCACTGCTTAATATCACCCTCCTGTCATGCTATCACTCGACAGCCGGCATGATATTCTTGACTCTTATAATTATCACGATAACGAGAATGATGACCTGACATTTTGTTTACATCTTGATACATTATAGTACAAACTGTACTGCTGATATACCTGTATTCCTGATATTCCTGGCTTGTTCTTACTCATTCTCGAAATCTGATAATTATCTAATAAACTTTAAAATGAGACAACTTACATTGGGTCGGAAAAAACTTGCGGCTATCAATATATGTCCGTGTTTACAGTGGTATTAGGTATGTTGTGCAACTAAAACTTCGGTCTGACCTGAGGGCCTCCAGGCGACCGAGGGGAGCGCAACTCCCTCCCTCCTGGTACCATCTTGAAAAGGGCATCCTATAAGACCCTCTTGTAGGCCTAGCAGTCGGTTCCATACACCAGCAATGGAACACCCTGTGGACCGTCGTCCCGGGCATGCACGGGACCCACTGTAAACAATTTTCGCTGATACTCCCGTTGGTTTTCAATATCAATCTTACTTTACTCAGATGTAGATATATGCGTGCTGGGACGCTAGTCCACATATCTAGACATCTGAGTAAGACGAGTAATAATAATAATAAAAGATGCAAATTATGGATCCGTCGTATGATTTGCCAAGAATGCTTTCATCAGATTTTACAACGAAATTCTGGTATATAATCATACTATATTATACCTGCTCATATCCTGTTTTACTACTTGTGTTCTATTTCATCAGTCTTTTACTCTTATCTTATCATACCATGAGTAGTTCCTGCTTGATATCACTTGCTATATATCTACTTGCTCCTACATGTTTGTGCTCACGATATGATTTTCAAATGCATGTTTATGATTCAGATTTATCGATACACGATTGTTTATCTATGCACGCCATTTGGCATTCGCATCGCCACTCGTTAGGGGAGTTCTGACTCCCCTGAATCCTCATGTCCAGGTCCTGGAGTTTGAAGCGTGTGGATTCTCCCAGTTGCTGACCTGAGATGCGCAGGGGTAGCGTGGATCATCGGCAGACCGTCCAAAGTCCCACCCTTCTAGGCCCCTTCCTCGGCTCTAGAGTTTTCCTATGATGACTCTGAGCCTCCTTTTGTATTATTCATGCTTGTACATCTCTTTGTATTCTCACATTTGTGCCTATCGGGGATGTAATATTCTTATAATATTTGTCACATCTGGTGATAACTTTGTAATTTTACTCAAATATTTGAATGTATAATGCATCACATATTTCTGTACTCTGATTCTTACCTGTACTGATACTTAATGTGTATACGTGAGGGTATTTCTGACCTGCGTATATACGTCGCAGTAACGACTCCGTACCCGCGGGATCGGGGCGTTACACATGTAACTCATTTACAACTGTAAAAAAGTTTACGAATTATGACTTACGAATTACGACTATTATGACAACCAAACGTATCCTTTATAAGAGTTTGACATACACATAGAATTCGGAAATCCAAATTTAGGGTGCAATCCATGAGAGCAGCATAACGACTTCTCACAAACAACACCATATTAGATAGGGTATGGATATTTAATCTTGATATGAATATTTAAGAATCCAATAACCCGAATAAATTAATATTCTTAATTATGTTTTCCTTTCTAAGCACAATTTATTTAAGATTGTTTCGGTTATGGTTAAGTATGTCTTATATTTAAAAAAAAAACAAAATTACATATTTGCGAGAAAATCACTCTAATTTCTGTTCGATAATGTTATACTTTGGTAGAGATTTTGAATTAGATAATTCGAAAGTGGATCCTTGATCTGATAAGTTATTGCGTTTAAATCCTCAGAATAATATCCTAGTTTTCTTAGTGAGTTGGATCTACATGTGCGTCATATGAAATTATAAACGATTCACATGTGAATCTTGTGAGATACAACCCGAATCTGGCTTGTTTGTATCTTTACTGATGAATGGTAAAATATTTTCATAAAAATATTGACAACACTAACCTGTGAAGAAGAAGCATTATGGAAGAATTTTTTGTTCAATAGAACTTGAAACAATATCATGAATCAATAAAGTGAATGAAATTAAAATAGTAACCTAACTATGCTAGCAATTGTGAGGAGAAGATCAGAGGATAAAAAAAAGAATTTAGAGTTTTTTAAACTCAGTTGGAAAGTAGAGAAGGAGCAGAGCGGTCGATCGCCTGGTCGACTGCACGTGCACAAGCATGCAAATTTGGAGAAAAGGCAACAACAGTCGCCCGCCCGATCGACCGCCCAGAAGGCCTGTTTTTTGCACACTACAGTCAGTTGACCATTCGGTCGGTCGACCCGAGAAGTCTGCACAGAGGTACAGGACGAATTGGGTTAGCAGTCGACCGCTCGGTTGACCGCGCGTCGGATTCTGGCTATTCTGAGTTGGTTTCAAGTTTTTGATTTTGGGATCAGATTTCGATCTGAATTTAGTTTCCTTCAATTGGCTCTCTTCTGGCTATATAAGGAGGGTTCTTTACTCTCATTGGTATCAATTGATGGATCAATCGAAATTGATTGTTGGGAGTTTTAGGATTAGTTTGTTTGTGAGATTTCTACGACCGAGTGTGTAGTCTCTCTAAATTTCGTATCACTTTTGTAGCCCTTACAATTCTGTTGTCTGAATAACATCTTCTTCCTTCTGCCTCGAGAACATAGGCAAGTTGTCGAACCTCGTTAAATCGTTTGTTCCTCGCTTTCTCTTTGATTGTTTGGTTCGTGCCATATTGGTTTGTGATTGACTCGGCGTTTGGAGCACTGACCTTGTTATTGGTGTGTTGCTGATTGGTGTAATTTCACTAGATGGTGCAACAAATGGTACAGAGCTTCCCAGGTTCGGCATGGGATCGTGTGTCGATTTCAAGAGTATTGTGATCTGTTCGGTGGAGATCATGTGTCAATCTTGTAGCGACGTTGGGACTGTTCGTGGGATCGTGTGTTGATCTCAGAACAACATTTGGATTACTCGTGGGATTGGATTTGGTGGAGTAGATAGCTTTGAAAACTCATTTAGGGTTTCACTTTGAGATAAATATTCTATCTTTATCTAGTTTTGAATTTATTTCCGTTTGATTTTCTATATAGTGTTTGGAATTTTTTAGAGAAAATATGGCTGAAGTTAATCAGTCCACGGTGAAGACTGTGAACATTCACCAACTGAAAAACGATATGGTAAAGTTTGATAGCATGAAAAATTGGAAGGGCAAGGGAGAATTGGAAAGTCCAAAACTAGTGATCGTAAAGATTTGAAAAAAAATCAGTGTGGTTATTGTAAAGAAGTAGGACACTGAAAATTGATTATCCAAAGCTCAAGACGAAGGAGTTAAAATCAGAGTTTAAAATCATAATGGCGGTTGTTAATGATTCTGACTCATATGCTTATTCACTTTCTGTTACCCTTATTGTTTTCTATCAGAGGAATCTGAGTGAATTTTAGATACGAGCGCTACCTATGATATTTGTCCTAAACGAGAGTAGTTTGCTAGTTTTGAAAAACTAGATGGAGGTTTAGTGACGTTCGCCGACGGTCACACATGCTAGAATGAAAGGATATGTATAGTTCACATCAAGTTGTTTGATGGAATATAAGAGAATTGAAAGATGTGATGTATGTACCTTAGTTGTAAAAGAATTTGATTTCAGTTGGAGCTTTGGAGGTGCATGACCTAAGAGAGACTCTTGGAGAAGGCGTTCTCAAGATGTCCAGCGGCTCATTAGTAGTTCTAAAGGGCATTCGATACAACAACTCGTACTACTTGAAGTTGTTGTACTAGTTGAAAGATAGTGCAATTTCTGAAAATTTGGCAGCTTCAGGACATTTGGAAGATGACTCTACCAGATTATGGCCGATAAGGCTTGGATAAGTTGATTTGAATTCCTTGGAAGCGTTTGTAAGGTAAGAATTATTGGAAGGAACATCTACATGAAAACTGAAAATTGGTGGACATGATGTTCTGGACAAGAAGATGAAGGTGAAATTTGACACCGCAACTCACCGCTCAGAAAGTCTTCTTGATTGTGTTCACGTAGAGGTTTGGGGTCCTATCAAGAATGCATCACTTGGAGGCCATCGATATTTTGTCTCTTCTGTTAGTAATTTATCTAGGTATTGTTGGGTATACCCTATGAGATAAATATTTGAAGTCCTAGATATGTTAGTGAAGTGAAAGAAAATGATGGAAAAACATACTGGTAGGAGGATTAAGATGCTCTAAGTGTTGGCCCAGTGGCCTTCCACTCTAGTTTTGATGATGATTAACTCATGTAGTTATGTTTACTAATAATCTTGTGATGTTTAATTTCAGATCTTTTATCAAGATATTAGTCGGTGATAAGCTTCAACAAAGGAGTTTTGAAACCTTTCACATGGTGATTCCAGAGCCCGAGCAACAAGATCATACATAGCACTCGTTGGAGTCTAGCTCGGTGGATCACGAAGTTTTGGATCGAGTCGGCTTGGAGACGGCGCTCTACAAGAAGACTTAGGTATCCTAATTTAGTTTGTGTTTTAGATCCATGTGTAAAGATTAGATAGTGTGATATGCTCAAGTTCACAATACATACACGTTTCATGTTTTGGATTCGTTTTTCAGTTTTTGGTTTAACCGATATTGGTTTTCATGAATAGATAGATTCAAAACAAGTTTAAATGGTTTATGTATAGTAGATTCATTCTATAAACATGCATGCTAAACTTTCTAGACAAACTTATTTTGACTTACCTATTCATGTGGTTTGGTGTTTTGTATTTTTAACAAAACATTATTTTGGAATTAAAGACAAAAACTATGATATGTATATGTTTCATGTATATTGGACCTATGTCCGTATGCAACATGCCTAAAAGTGTTTAAGTATCATATTTTTGTATTTGAATGAGTTTTAGGAAAAATCAGATTTCCTATTGAAAAATACAAGTTTGGAAAAATACAGGTTTTGGTTTTCGGAAATATTTGTAAGACACAAAAATTGTTC
>JAVJIF010019324.1:0-70827 GCA_038442645.1 Agave tequilana | reverse complement strand
TTCATAAATCAGAGATACCAGATATTTATGTAAATATGATTATTGAATCTAGAGATGCTGTGTTCTTTGAAGATATTTTTTCACACAAACGGGAAACAGATAAGACTTCTGAGAAAAGAACACATGAGATGACGTTCAGGGATGAAAGCCCCGAGGAACCGATTGTTAATGCAGAAATTGAACCAAGAAGAAGTCAGAGATTTAGAATCTCAAAATCTTTTGGTCCAGATTTCATAGCATACGCTATTGAAAGCGAGCCTCAAACATTTAAAGAGGCTATGTCAACCCCAGAGGCACAAATGTGAAAAGAAGCTATAAATAGCGAAATAAAATCCATACTAAGTAATCATACTTGGGAATTGACAAACTTGCCTCCTGACAGTAAACCAATTGGGTGTAAGTGAATTTTCAAAAGAAAATTAAAACCCGATGGATCTATCGATAAGTCAAGGCTAGATTAGTAGCCAAGGGTTATCGACAAAAAGAAGGACTTGACTACTTCGACACTTATTCACTAGTAACAAGAATAACATCCATTCGGATGTTGATTGCACTTGCAATATTACATAACTTAGATATCCATCAAATGGATGTCAAGACTGCATTCTTAAATGGTGAATTAAATGAAGAAATATATATGGAGCAACCTGAAGGATTTATAGTCAAGGGACAAGAACACAAAGTGTGTAAATTGGTAAAATTCTTATACGGTCTAAAGCAGGCTCCAAAACAGTGGCATGAGAAATTTGATAGTGTCAAGATCAAAGATGGATTCACTATCAATGAATGCGATAAGTGTGTTTACACAAAATAGTTGAAAATGCATGTATCATTGTTTGTCTTTATGTAGACGACATGCTGATACTTTGGACTAATATTGAAATTATTAAGTCCACTAAAAGAATGTTATCCAACGGTTTTGACATGAAGGATCTGGGGTTGCTGATGTAATTTTAGGAATTAAAATCACCAGAACACCAGATGGAATCAGTCTATCTCAATCTCACTACGTGGTTAAGATGATAGAAAGATTCAAGGATCATGGGATAAAGGAGAATACAAATCCTTTTCTCCCACACGTCCACCTTCATAAGAATACAGGAACTGGAATACGCCAGTTGGAGTATTCTCAGATTATCAGAAGTCTAATGTATTTGATGAATTGCACTAGACCCGATATTGCTTACGCTGTAAGCAAGTTAAGCAGATACACTAGCAATCTTAATGATCAACATTGGATCGCTCTACTACGAGTATTGGTTACGTATCACATACCAAGGAATATGCCTTGAGATATGGACAGTATCCACATGTACTTGAAGGATACAGTGATGCTAATTGGATTACAGATTCTAAGGAATCAAAATCAACTAGCGATACGTATTTACTCTAGGAGGAGCAGCGGTATCTTTAAATCTTCTAAGCAAACATGCATTGCCCGTTCCACTATGGAATCAGAATTCATAGCCTTAGATAAGGCCGGAGAAGAAGCAGAATGGCTTCGATAATTTTTAGAAGATATACCATTATGGCAAAAGCCAGTGCCCGCTATATGTATATACTGCGATAATCAAGCAGTTATATCTAGGGCATAAAATGTTATATATAACGGTAAGTTTAGACATATTCGTCGTAGACATAATACTGTGAAGTAGTTGCTCTCAAATGGAATTATCTCTATTGACTTTGTCTCGTCAAAAGATAATTTAGCGGATCCGCTTACTAAAGGTTTAAGTGGAGAGCGTATAACTACGCATCGAGGGGAATGGGTCTAAAAGCCTAACCTTACCGAGTCAGCTTAATGGAAACCTCACTTAGCGACTGGAGATCCCACGGACTAAGTTCAAGAGGAAAAACTAGTTATGAATGACTCAGCATGTAAGCACTGGGAGCTTCACTCCAATCCATTCCTAAGGTGCACATAAGTGCTTTTCTACAAGTTGATTAAGGATAAGCTTAACACTTTTAATGATACTTATATCTTGTTACTAAACAAGTGGAGTAGAGTAGACTACTCTTAATAGGACGATCACCTATGTGAGCATAGAATTGGGTGGCTCTTTGGGAATTTCTATGGAGGCTGTTATTCCCTAAAGATACTCTCTGAAACCAAGAATGTCCAGGGTCAAAACGGACACAACCGAGAACCAAAGGTGATTTGGAAAGTCACTGTGTGAAGCTTGATGACTTAGTTTACACTAACGACTAACAGTTTTGACCTAGTTCACTGATTAGCCAGTAAGTCCGATAAAACTTTCACTATGAAAGGTTCAAGACCTAGTTCACCTATCCTGATGCAGTTTCTTTTCTAAAGTACCTTTCACAATAGAGTCAGTCTCTTTGTGTGTCAATTCCTTAAATCTCCATTCATTGTGGGGATTGTTGGAATATGAAGAATATATATATGAATCTTTGAATTGAATTACGGCGAGATCCGTTGATCGAATCAATTGGATGATTGTTGGAGTGTGTTCTCCTTCCATTGGGGATGAACGTGGTATATTCACATGTTCAATTCTGACTTCGAATGAATGAGATATTCAAGTCTAAAGATTGCCTAATTCAAAGCCAAAATGGGACAAAAGGTAGCTAAAAGTATTTAGTCCCACGTTGGCCATGGGATGGAAGTTCGTAGTGTTTAAATAGAGAAAATTGAGAACAAAAGGCATGCCCTTTGGGTACTTGGAGTTTCGCGCGCGCGATTAGGAGGGAACCATGTCCGCACATGCGCGCGCGCCGCCGCTGGCGGCAGCCGGCAGGCCGGCGCCGGCCGGGGCCGGGTCCGGGTTCCCTACCCGGCCTGGTTCATTTTGAATCCGGTCTTACGGGTATGGGTTGCGAGCATACCCGCCCCGCCACCGGACCCGCTCCGCTATCCAGATCCAAACCGCCCCCAATGGCTGTCTGTAAACCGTCGCGGCGGTTGGACGGTTGCGACGGTTGGATCGAACAGTTGCAACGGTTTGGAGCGCTATAAATAGCGCTCCGTTCTCTCATTCTAAGACACACCAAACAAAAACTCTCTTTCTCTCTGCGTTCTGAACTGGGAGTGAAGTTCTGCGTTCTGAACTGGGAAGTGAGTTCTGAAGTAACTTCCAATGAGAAGTGGGAAATTCAGTTTCCGAAGCGACTTCCAAAAGAGATTCTGCAAAAATTTGTTCTGAAAGAGGGCTCAGAAAATTCAACAGATTTTTTAATAGAATTGTTTTCTGAATCTGGGACTTCTGAAGAAGAATATTCTTCAACCTTCCTTCTTCCTCTACAGTGGGTGCTCCTCCAAAGTAAAGGCAAATATTCTCCCGAAATTTGTCTTTGTCCCGCTGCTTCAACAATCCTGTGAAGGTATTGGTTAATTACGGTTCGACCGTACGGTGATTTGGTAGTGCTATCCAAATACGTGAAGGAGTGTTGGTTGTATCTTGGGAGATCAGCGTCCAGTAACCCGTTGCACCGGTGCGGGAGACGTAATTGTCTTAAAGAGATTCGCTCTAAGCGTACCTCACTCCAAGTACTGTATAAGTGAATTAATTTCTTTATACAGGAGATATACTGATACTCAGTATATTGAGACTGATTTATACCAGTCTAATTGGTGTTTAACCAAGGAAGAAAATTGAAAGGTGGTTCTTAAAATAAGGAACGTTCTATTGAACGGAAAACCTCCCACCTGATATTTACCGACCTGGCCAATTAGATTGTTGATATTTCAGTGATATTGATAAATTGTCAGATTGATTCCAGAAACCAACACATTCAACCTTTTTTAATGTTCTCTTTCAAGATAAATATACATCTGACGAGGTCAAAGAGAGGCTACTTGGAAATTCTGGGATTTCTTTCGGGCAGACAAGCGTCCCCTTTATAACGTGTAGAAAATATTTTGAAGAGCTTCAGACTGTTCCTAGTAAACAAATAACCCCTAAGACAATATTTATCTTCACTACACAATACCCCAAATTACTGTTAGTGATATTTTAAACATTTCTTGAATCTTTCATGACCTTCAAAAATTTAAACTCTGGTTACCAAACATCAAACTTGTAACCATGCTATAACAAGAGAAGGATTTTCTACTATCACCTAAATAATCTGTCACCTTCCTAGGGTCCATCTCATTTTGTCTTTGTTGTTGATACAATCTTTTGAGATGCTTAGCCTCCCCCTTTCCCATGATTTCTATGGAGGGGCATAATTAACGTTGGCTCCATATGTAGGTGACCACATCACATGAACGCATGTGGTCCCACGCTCTGGGTTAGTTCCTTCACGTGAAGAATCAGGTGGTAGTTCTTCGCGTTGTAGGCGGTACATCACAGTTTGTGGTGGCCCAGAGCAGGAGAGAGAAAAATAAATAAAAATGCATTTTGTGAGCCCTTGTCATAAAACGAAATTTTCTTTTCTCTCTCATTTTGAACTGTTAATCTGATGGACGACCCACAACGCGAATGACCATCACAGCCTTTCTCGCAGAGGAGCCAACCCGACCCCTTTCTTCCTCATCTAATCTAATCAAAATCAAGATTCAATTCTAGATGTCGGTTAGCCTGGCCAGCTCCTATAAGCTCAACGTGGAAGTTTTCCAAATGACTTCTCTCGAACATTACAAAAAAAACATAATTATCTACGACATGCTTGCTTTTATTGCCAATGTGCATAGAGGCGCATATGTTTTGTATTATGCTTAGGATGAAAGAACAAGAATGCGTGATGTAATAGCTCTTGTCGAATGGGATCGATGACAAAGTTCTAGCTGTGACTTCACAGTACTTATTATTCTATTATTAAGATCCAAATCCATATAGGCATGATAATGTTGATGCTAGAATGGTTTCAATTAGTGGGTCGATGGAAGTTAATAGAAAGCTAGAATAACTTTTGACGATAATAATAATAATAATAATCAATAATAATAATTGATTTGATTTTTGCAGGCATTTTGTAGCTAATGGTTTGTTTGATTATCGTAATTCACCATAATTTATAAGTCATAATTGATAAAGTCTTTTACAGTTGTAAATGAGTTACATATATGTAAGTTTTACGGTGTTTAGTTGGTAATATAAAGTTGTAAGTGAGAAAGTGTATTGTGTTTTATGGCGTTTGGTTGTCGAAATGTGTAAGTCGTGAGTGAAAAATTGACCAAAAAATTAACTATTTGGTGATTTAAAAAGTTTTAATATTGCAAATAAATACTAAAAATGTTAAATATTAAAAAAATTAATATTAATATTAAAAAATATATAAATTTGTATGATAATAAATTAGCTGGAAGTAGGCTGTTAGTGAGTGGTATTTGAGTTGCAAATGAGTGATAGTTGAGTTGAGTAAGTTTTTTTACGAATTACGGTTCGAACAAACACCGCAGTTATAATTGAGTTATAAATTATTTACGAATTATGAATTTTTACGAGTTTTATGATGAAACAAAGATATCCTTAGCGAATGTGGGTGCTTGTGCTTCATGTGGACACCTGGCACAAGTGGTATAAATATAAATATGGAGCTTTTGTGGCTAATGTGGATAGGGGTGGCCAATGGGGCGGGTCGACCCGCGTCGACCCGCCCCGCCCCGCACTATGCGACTCGTAGGAGTCGCACAGTGCGGGTCACGGGTCAACCCGTACCCGCCCCGTTTAGGGGCGGGTCAGAACGGGTTGACCCGTCCCGTTTACACGGGACGAATCCGATTCGTCCCGTGACGAATCACGCGACGAATCAGGTCGGGGAAAATTTCCCCGACCTCCCTTCTTTTTTTTTTAGTCCAATATTTTTATAATAACGTTAGAGAGAAAAATTACTCTGTGCCCCCTGGATTAAAATTTAATTTTTTTTAAACCCTAAACGGCTCAAAAAAAGAGCCGTTGGGGTGAAAAAAGAGAGTGCCACGTGACACCCTCTTTTTTCACCCCAACAGCTCAAAAATGAGCCGTTGGCCCTTTAATAAAAAAAAAATATTTACCCATAACCTCTAATCCTCTATAAATACCCTCCACCCTCATTCATTTTCATCTCACTTCACCTCAGCCCTCTCTCTTCTATTATAAATCACTCTTATTCTCTTACAATTACAAATCTCTACCAACTTACAGTCTACTCTAATGGAGCCCAACTGGAGTACTGGCGGTTCCTCATTCGAAGCCGGTGGTAGTTCTTCATCAACACACAATCCTTCAGCTGCCGCACCTTACACCGATGTTTGCGGTAGCTCATCGTCAACATATACCGCTTGCCCACCATACAGCTATACTCCACCAATATCCGCATTTGCTCCCTATCACAGTTCGTCAAGCTATGCATTTGACTACAGTGGTTTTGTACCATATACACATACTGCATATGCCAGTGATAGTGTTACAGGTCGGCATTCTATTTCCTTCCCTCCTCAATATTCCTCATATTCTCAACTTTTAATGTCAACATCACCAATGCACGCACAATCTCTGGCTCCTTTTTTTACTGAAACACAAGAACAACACGATACACAACCAACACAGTATGATACTATAGTTTCAGAAACACAACAACCAACTAGCACAAGCACAAACACAACCACTAAAGTAAGAGCCAAAACTTCTGTAGTGTGGAACCATTTCGTAGAAAAAGTTGTTGAAGGTAGAAGAAAGGCAGAATGTAAGTACTGTCATGAACTATTTGATCATAAAGAAGGATACGGTACAGGTGTTCTTAATAAACACTATGAAAAAAAGCATGCTAAAAGTCACGGTTTACCACCACAACAAGCACAAATATTAGCTGATTCAGGCACACTCTCCACTTGGAGATATAAGCCTGAAGTAAATAAATATAAGTTAGCTGAATTTATTATTCGAGCAGAACTTCCTTTTTCTTTTACTAAATCAGATGCATTAGTTGATTATCTTAAATCTATTTTTGCTCCTGATTATAAGAGAATTAGCAGAGAAACTATAACTAGAGAAATTGAAGATTTATTTGTAAATAGAAAAAATATTTTGAAGGCTCTTTTTACTAGTGATGCTAGAAAAATTTCATTAACTTCCGATATATGGGAAGCTCTTAATATTATTCATTATTTATGTGTTATTGTTCACTTTATTGATGATAACTGGATTTTACAAAAACGTTTTTTTATCATTTTCTAAATTTTCTGAGAAACATTCTGCTACAAATGTAGCAAATTAAATTTTTCTTACTTGTAGAAATTATGGTATAGGAAATAAAATATTTTCTATTTCTTTTGATAATGCAAGTGAAAATACTGCTTCAATAAGACAATTGAAAACGGTATTAGATCCGATTTTAAACCGTAAACTTTTTCATGTTAGATGTGTTTGCCATATATTGAATTTATGTGTACAAGATGGTCTAAAACTCTTAGACAAATATATTTATAAAGTTAAAAAAATTATTTTACATATAAAACACAGTGGACCTTGGAGACAATCTTTTAAAAGTTATTGCCGACAATGTGGACTAAAGGAAAAAATACTCCAAGCAGATGTGAAAACTCGTTGGAATTCAAGCTACTATATGATTAAAAATTGCCTTCCTTTTAAACAAGCAATTCAATTTTTACAATAAATGAATGTTCAACTCTTTATATTAGGGATGAAGAGCGGAAATTATATGAAAATTTTTATACTTTTCTAGAAAAATTTGACACTGCCACAAAAGCACTTTCTGGTACGTATTATCCCACATGTAACTTAGTTTTTTATAATCTTAATGAAATTGCTCAAGTATTTGCTGCATATAGAGATGATGATAGTCTTGAAGAGGCTATACATGATATGGAAGAAAAATTTCGAAAATATTTGAAAATATGCCTTTTTTATTTTACTTAGCTGCAATTATGGATCCTAAAATTAAAATAGATAATTTAAAACTTTTATTATCCAATTTTATTTTATGTTTAAATTATGAACAAGATATAGATAAATTACTTTTAGAAATTAGATCTCTTTTAGAAGAAATGTACTCATTGTACAGAGATGAGTTATTTCTCCCTTCTTCTTCTGAATTTAGGGCACCTACACCATCACAAACTTCTTCGAATAGTCTAGGTAAAAAATTATCTAATTTTAAAAGTATACTTTCCTCTAATACTAGAAAGAAACACTCTTCAAGAGCAGGTTCATTTGATGAACTTAATTTATATTTGAACACAATGCCTGCTGAAATAAATGAAAATGATGATGAACCATGGGAAACATTTGATGTTTTGTCATGGTGGAAAGAATAGAGAAAACAATTTCCTGTTCTTTCTACCATGACCCGAGATTACTAACACCTCCGGCTTCTACAGTAGCGTCCGAGAGCGCATTTTCTGCAGGTGGTAGAGTTTTGACACCCTGAAGGAGCAGGCTGACGCCGAAACACTTGGAGATGGCTGTTTGCTTAAAGGACTGGTTCGATGCAGAAAGACGCACACAAGGAAAAGCTATTCTAGATGAAGAATTTGAATAGGACGAGGATGACGAGTAGAGAACCACAAGAGTTTTTTTTATACATTGTATGAGATGAGCACCAGAGTTTTGTTATGTATATTATACGAGATGAGTTTTATGTACATTGTATATGTGATGAGCAATGTATATGATTTTTTCATATTAATAAAGTAATTTGCCTTACAAAAAAACTTGTAATTAGTGAATATCAATTCTACTTTTTTTTTATAATTTTAGAAAATTTTTAAATTTTTTTCCTCTTTTTTTCCTATTTTTTCTAATTTCTTTTAACTTTAAATTTTAAAATTTAAGAATTATCGAATTAAAAAATTAAAAATTGGCGAGACGGGTCCAACCCGTCTCGGCGAATCCGGTAACGAATCGGGTCAGGAGACCCGATTCGTTATCCGAGTTTTCAACCCGTCCCGTATAACCCGTGACGACGGGTCCAACCCGTCTCGTCACGAATTCGTTGGTCAGACGGGACGAATCAACCCGATTCGTCCCCCACCCCTAAATGTGGATGCCAGAATTTGGAACCTTGTGAGACCCAAAGTCTATTTCTAGATGTTGGATTGGGATTTGCCGATCAAGTCTTAGCTGGGGGAATTTTGCTCTCTTTCTTCTCAAGGGTATGATTACATTTCCATCACCTGTTTAAGGGGGAAGCATCAAGTAAAAAAATGTGTGATTTTGATGTGATGTGAGAGTGATTGGAAGTGGAGTGATGGGGGGGTGCCTCCTGTGAGCAAAGAGAGGAGAGAAAACGAAGGGTACTGGAAAAAAAGAACAGAAGGGATCCTATGGAGCCCCAACTTTGATGGGTTATTACCTGTCTCAAATCACCTAAATAAGGGTAGAAAAGAACAAAATCCAAATAGAAATAAAGGTAAGAAGAGAGAAAAAAAAAATCGACATAATGTGGTGGGTGCTAGTATAATTCTTGATTCCTGAAGCACTCACTCAGTTTCCCCCTACTGTTGATGCAGCCACGGGGGAATCTTATCCCCCAAGCCCATGAAAGCAGATTGAAATCAATTTTTGCCCTAATTTAGACTCAAGGAAACATATGATCCTGGTGTAGGACACAGGGGTATCTCTGTCTCAGTGGGGCTTGGGTTCACATCATGTCACTTGAAGTACTTGGGGCACCATCCCAAAAGACTACCCTTTTAGGTGGAGTTGCCCAGATCAAATGTGAAGTACCAACTACAATCGGTCACTCCATTGCGCCTTTGCACTATTGGGGGATCTAGCTGATACCAATTGAAGGACTTGGGCACCATCCCAAAAGACTAGCCTTTTAGGTGGAGTTGCCCAAATCCTTATAAACCCAAGACCATCCCCACGTCTAGCCGATGTGGGACTATTTATTCGACCTTAATCCTAACAACATCGAGCATTGGCATGAATCATCACAAAGGCAATTCAAAGGACACATCAATTACAAGATGCCTTTTACTTCTTTGTTTCTTTGCTTTGCAGCGTCAGTCCCTCTTTTTCTCCGTTTGAACACGCGCATGGCCTCCCTTCCGCAGGGAGTGGCGGAAAACTGTTGTGCAAGAAAGACAATTTGTCCTTCAGGTCTCTGTTATGAGTCTAAATCACTCTTAAATCTGACGGACGGCAGTCCTCGATCACAACTTCGAAGTCGTACTGTCTTTTGAAGAAATCTTTCGCCTTGGAATATGAAGTCATACATTTATCAAGAGCCAACTCGAGTCCGGATCGAACACCCCGCCACGTGATGACTTTATCCATCTCCAAAGATAGATCGAGGTGAACTTCTTTGAATCGTGAAATCTGTTACATGATTCTATATTTATCCTCGTTCAGAGCCACTTTACAACTAAAGGAGAGTAGTTGGAGATAGCAATCAGTAAATCTCCAACACACCAATCTTAACAACCGGAAATTGATCTTCACGGTTACCAAGATTCTGCAGATTCAAACGAATAGTTGAAGATCTGCATCTACTCATGTTTACTCCACCGCTTCTGTAAGGCATAAATTCATCTCCTTCTCCAACAAAAAGAGGGTCATTTTCCTCTGTCAATCCAGCATCACTACACCGACAGTTTTTCTCTGCCAGTCCAGCACCCACTACGCCGACATATCATCTTTCCTTATCAACTACTGATTCTCAGGCTTGAAAATCTTAGGCAGGCACCACACTTGGTGCTTCTAGCCTGAAAATGTATCTTCCTTCTATGTGTGTTTTGACATATTTAATCAGAAATGTCCAGCTACTTGTGGCAGAATTTTGTCCACCACAGAATGAAAATGAGTTCAGTAGGTCAAAAATTGAATTACCTGAGACTGGTAGGGCTATACTCGGATGTTTAAACGTTTGTTGCACATTTCTTATAAAAATAAGAAGTGTAGCGGGGACTATAGATGACTTGAAAACGGAAATGAGGGTTGTCTCATTTTTCTAGCCATTGCGCTTGCTTTGTCACAATGTTGGACAAAAAGAAATCTATCGTTTATTACATTTATTTTTATTTATTGTGCTACATCTAATTTTTTGTCAGCTCTGATGATCATTTCCTTCTCATTGTAAAGTTTCAAATTTTCGTTTTGTGCGGTGTAACGTGACTTCTAACTTGTCATCGTTACCTGAAGAGTGTTTCCCACGCAGAATGAGAGCGATTGTGAAGCAAATTCTAAGTTTATATTGTTCTCACTAATGACTTTCTAGATTTTGAGGATTGTTGACTTAGGGTCTGTTTGGTTATCATAATTGACTGTAATTTTTAAGTCGCAATTGGCAAAATCTTTTACAGTTGTAAATGAGTTACATACATGTAAGTTTTATGTTGTTTGGTTGGTAATATAAAATTGTAAGTGAGAAAGTGTATTGCATTTTATGGTGTTTAGTTGTCGTAATGTGTAAGTCGTAAGTGAAAAAGTTAATCACAAAATTAACTATTTGGTGATTTAAAAAGTTTTAATATTGCAATTAAATATTAAAATGCTAAATATTAAAAAAAATAATATTTACATAAAAAATAATACAAATTTGCATGGCTGCAAAATTAACTGTAACTGAGCTGTAAGTGAGTGGTAATTAGGTTGCAAGTGAGTGGTAGTTGAGTTGCGTAAGCTTTTTATAAATTACCGTAAAAAATATCATGATTGTAATTGAGTTGTAAGTCATTTACGAAATAATAATTTTTTACGCGTTTTATGACAAAACAAACAACAGTCAATTCAATGAGTTCGGTGACAAATTTCTTTAATTACTGAAATATGAGAGAAGAAAATTGTTGTGCATGGATGACAACAACCAACTGAGGATCTCACAAATCTCCAAGCACAAAGAACACCCAAAAGAAAGCACAAACTCAAACACACGATGTAACGAGGTTCGGCCTCAATGCCTACGTCATCGGGGTAATCCAATGGAAAGATTAATTATCAGGAAGATGATTACAATTGCTAACAGCCTCTTTGAATGCAAGAGAGCTCCAGCAAATCTATTTTCGCAGGTACTTTAAAACCCAAAAATTAAACAACAACCTTAAATACACAGATTTTCGAAACAGCAGATTTTCACCCGAACCCGACTGTCGGTCGACCGACCTCTACCCCCGTCGACTGGTCGGTCGCCCGGGTGCCCAACAGAGAGTTGGGCACTTTACAGTTAGGGTCTCCGGTCGACCGGGCGGCCGACCGGGTGCCCAACAGAGAGTTAGGCACTTACAGTCAGAAACTGCGGTTGACCGGTGGGTCGACCCCCTTCTGAACCTGTGCATGCTGTGCATGTCGGTCGACCGGGCCGGTTGACCGACCAGCCTGTTTTCTGCTGCTGCTGCTATTTCCTGCTGCTGTTCCCTTTACCTTTCGTCGTCGACTTCCTTGGCGATCACTTCAACAACCCTTGGCAATCCATGTCAGTTCCTTGGCAATATCCTCTCTTTCCAACAATTCTCCACCTCGGTGAAGATTTCCAAATCTGAGCCGAACATCGACTCGAGAGCGGCTGTACCAACTTGGTTGCCTACGTACCCCTGCCCAAGGGATCAAGCCGTCCGTAGTTCACCCAAATGAGCTTCAGCAAGCTCAAACCACCAGAAGGACATGGAGCAAAGTTTTACAATGTGCAAACTTCACTCCCGACACCACCTTCGTAAGCATATCGGCCGGATTCTCCGAAGTGTGAATCTTCAACAATTCGATGTCACCTTCCTCCAGAATCTCCCGAACGAAATGGTACCTGACGTCAATATGCTTCGTCCTTGCATGATAGACCTGGTTCCTCGCCAAGTAGAAGGCACTAATGCTGTCACAGTTAATCCTCAGCAGATCCTGTTCCACGCCCAAGTCATCAAGCAACCCCTGAAGCCAGATTGCCTCCTTCATGGCCTCTGCCATAGCCATGTACTCAGCCTCTGTGGTCGACAAAGCGACGGTAGACTGAAGTGTGGAGCGCTAACTCACCGGTGCCTGTGAGAATGTGAAGACATATCCCATCGTCGACCGGCGCTTGTCAAGGTCACCTGCATAGTCTGAATCCACATACCCTATGCACTCTTACTTTCCAGTGTTGTCCTTCTCAAACATTAGGCCTACATCAATTGTTCCCTTGATGTATTGCAAGATCCATTTCACAGCTTCCCAATGACCCTGTCCCGGATCATGCATATATCGACTCACCATGGAGACGGCCTGTGATAGATCTGGCCTCGTACACACCATTGTTGACACTTAAAAAAGACAAGATTCTTATTGGTCCGAACAATGTCTAAACTTGTTGACATTTACAAAAGACAAGTGACAGACGAGCTGAAGACCAGTTTTCACCCATCTCCGAGGGACAAGGAAGCAACTTGGACTCCACTGATCCAGCAAGCAGACAGTGAACCCAGATTGTTTCTAAACAGACCTCAGCAGGTCTAAGGTGCTAGCACTTAGCATTACATGAGCCCAAAGGGATAGCCTCGCTTGAGAGGCTAATATCACTCGACTTCGCCTTGAAGCCATTCAAAGCCTCGCCAGGAAGCTAACTCGCAACTTCGCCACAGAGGACTTCCAGCTCCGCCAAAGGGTTTCTTTCGGACTTCGCCAGAAACCATCTCTAGCTCCGCTACGAGCTCAATGCGGGTAGCGCCACTATTGATCTGCTATGGTCAACCTTTGACCAATCAAATCTCCAGATGAGATCGGATCCAATCAGATCAAATCTAATTAAGGTCAAATCAGAGATCAAATTTGGCGGTTGATTGCCACAATCTCTTGACTCTTCTAAAACGAGTAAGAAGATCAGGGGAAATCCTCCAACGATATGGAAAGGATCAAAACAGATCAAGAGGATCAACCGACCTGCCAATTCTAGCTCCGCAGAAGCTATCTTAGCCTCGCAGCAAGGCTACTTTCCAGATTTAAACAGATTTGATTCAATCTGTTTCCATATCTTCAAGGAACGATTATACCCTTGCTCTCCCTATAAATAGCCCACCAGGGGTACAAGGAGAAAGAGAGATACGAGGATCGATCGATCAAGAGAGAGAGAGGCATACAAGAGGACTCTACAAGCAGAGGCTTCTTCATAACGCACCGTGCGTTCTCGAATTCAGAGACCTTTTAGAGAATTGCTTTCTCTATTCAGGGTGTTGATACCCTAACATCGTCCTTCTTCTCAAGGAATCTCCGGAACTAGGCGAGAAGGAATTCCTAATTGAAGGCGATTTTGAGAAGCAGCAAGAGGGTTCTACCAACCTTCTGTTCTCTGATTCCCCGAACCAGGCGAGAAGCGAATCTCATCGCTCGCATCGTCAAAGGGACAAAGTGGTCGCGCGCTGACCAGACTCCTATCGGCACACTTCTCCAGAATCTCTGAGGGGATCTACTTGTAATCTTTTTTTAGAATACTTGTAATTTAGCTCCTCAAACTCTTTTTTGTAAGTTTTCCCCCTTTGCAAAAATAATGGAAAACAAGATGGCGACTCCGCTGGGGAGATTCTCCACTGCCGAGAATCAAGTGTCGCAATGCGACGAACAGACCTTCGGGTCTAACTCTGAATTCAGAAAAGCCGGTGCAGCCAGAGCTTCTCTGGCCAAATCTTCAAGGAAAGTCTCTGCGGAGACTGAAAAGGTTCTCTATGAACCTACTGTGGTTATTTGGCGCAACAAGGAAGCACGTCCGTAGTCTGATTCTTTTACTTGCGAGAACTTGGTGGTTCAGTTCGATCAAGCAAGATTTGAAGAAGTCCTCTCTGGGGGTGGCCCAACGCTTCGAGCACGGAAGCATAGGAGGGTTTCCACGACCTAGGTTTCAAATCAGAAACCGGAAGCAGAATTCTGCCAACACCCCTCAGCCTCGCGTGTGGCTAATCAGGTTCCCTGCGAACCTAAGTCTCCTCTGCCAAGGCGGATATGGAAACCTAAACAGAAGTCTTCGACCGAAGAGAAGGGCAAGATGCCAGTCTGCTCCAATCATAAAGTTACGACGGCAATCATACCGTCGTCCAATTCAAGGGCAGCGATGCCTCGCGCCGGCCTCGTTCTCATGAACGAAGCTACTGTACCACAGCGTACGCGCAGGGTCCATGACCGCGAAGCTGAAACCAAAGTACCATCTAAGGCTAATCGCCTTCGCAACAGCATAGCGGGTAAAGCACCACAGCGTGCTCCGCTTTCCAGTGCGTCAAGCACTAAGTTCGCGTCTGATGGTGAAGCTAGAACCAAGGCACTATTCAGTGCTAATCCCATCTGCAGGGATAAAAGAAGCAGGACATCGCCCTATGTGCGATCCAGAAGAGCCTTTGCGCTCGATTGCAGGGATCCAACCGGGTCTGATTTGAGGAAATTGTTGGCTAATAGACAAACCTCTTCCCCCTGTTGTCGACAAGAGGGATGTCAGTTGGTGACACTCCACTCGGTCCATTGCCGGCTGGGACCAATCTCCGCCACGCCTCCAAGACGACGGTCGGTTTTTGATCGACTATCGGTGCAAGTCCCGGTGAAACATCGCAAAAGGAGCATCTCGCGAGATCTACCCTCCGCATCCGTCAACATGACCGGAAGAGGACAAGAGTCCCCAGATCCAGACTACAGCCCAGGCTTGGGCGAAGTCTTGGTGCATGAAGGAGAGGGTGTTTTCCGAAACACCAGATCTAGGGTGGCGATACCCTACAATTACGAGCAGCCTTCTTCCTCGATGGCCCTAGCCTCGTCACAGCCCACAAGATCACTCCAATCATCGGACGGAGAAGATGAAGATAGTGGGTACGCCTCTTCGGCGACAGTCAGTTCGGTGCGAACAGACAGAGCATCAGTCAATATGGCTGATAACGTCAACGACGATCTTCGTCGGCGCCTGGAAGCCCAGGAGCAAACTTCCAAGACTCAGCAAGAGGCTCTGGACAATATTCAACAGATGCTCGCTCAACTCCTCAATAACCGGAATAATAATGATGCCGGGAGCAATCGCGATGAGGAGAAACACTTCAGCAATGAGCAACCAAAGCCGGAGAAATCCAAGGAGGGTTCTTCCTTAGACGCCGAAGTCCTTAAGGGCCTCCAAGCTCAGATCGCGTCCCTAGCTCAGAGGGATGAATTAAAGAAGGTAGGGACAGTCCGTCCTTATCCGCTGGAGTGGGATTCGGTGCCATACCCACCGAAGTTCAAACCGCCAACGCTGCATACCTATGATGGAAAGAGCTCGCCAAATCAGCACATCTACTATTTCCGGTCTCAGACTGGTAATTTTATAAGCAATGACGCCATAATGGCTAGGCTTTTCATTGGCACTTTAAAGGGGGTGGCGTTTGACTGGTTTCGCAGTCTTCCCCCAGGCTCTATCAACTCCTGGATCAACCTAGAAACTCGGTTCCTCTCTCGTTTCTATGAGGATGATACCGAGGTAACCATGGACAAACTCCTCTCCACTGTGCAGAGGAAGGGCGAATCTGTCCGTGACTACATTGAACGGTTCAGAAACTTATCCTTGATGTGCCCAGCTGGGATGCCATTACCCATGCTCTTGCAGACATGCAGACACAACTTCCTAAACCAAGTAGAAGTTCACATGGGGGCTGTCAAAGCCCACACTTGGAAAGAATTGGTCGAACAAGCTGAGATAGCCGAGAAGTCGGCTAAAAAGTTCGAACCATCCGCCCCTAGAGGCAAGTGGGGGATGAACAACAAAGGGCGTGGCGACCTACCGCAATCCTCTCAAGCTAAAGGCAAAGAGACTATGTCTGTGGAACTATCCGGAGATGTGCAGTCAAAGGCCAAGAAGAGCGGCTTCAACAATCAGGAGCCTAAGTTCCCTCCAAAGCAGTACTCGTTCAAAGACGATCAGGTGGTCACCATATTCCATCTGCTACACAAAGGGAACAAAATAAAGCTGCCAGATGCGCGGCGTCCCAATGAGATAGGGCGCACAAACGACCCTAAATACTGCCTCTACCACAGGATGGTTCACCATCCTACTGACAAGTGCTATGTCCTCAAGGATAGAATTCAAGTCTTGGTTGATGCCGGGGTTCTGATGTTAAAGATGGAGCAAAAGAAAGTCACTGCCAATCTGGTGACTCTTGAGTTCGGCAAAGCCCCAAAAATCACAGTTCCCGACGGGACTTATTTCGTCCCTGCGCCACGGTTGGAAGTCAAACATCTCCCAGCTACAGCTCAAAACAATAAGGGTCTTGTTCCCTTAACATTGGAGACAAGAGAAGTCATGTGGATACATCCAGACCTCGTCTAAGACATACAGCGGGATCCAAAGCAGCCCAACTCAAAGGGCAAGTCTTGCAATGTCATCTCCCTCCTGCCAGACGACGGCAATCTTACATCGGCTTCCCTCAGTGATTCCGAAGGAGAAAAGCATGCTTGCGCAGCGCAAGCCGATACGCCTCAGCAAACGGGCACCCGATCCGAAAAATCATACTTAAGGCAGTATGAAAAGTCTACTGACGAGATACAACAGCAAACGACGTCAGTACAAGTACCAGCATCCACTCCAATCCCAGCCAAAGGGAAAGACAAGCCTAAGGAGGTACGATTCGACCACGTGTTGAAGAAACCACCAGGCCAAGGGTTTGATACGCCCTTTCGGTTTGACATATTGGCTCAACTGGCCAATATCCCAGCTCGTATCACTATACACGAGCTCCTTCGCCTCTCGAAAGAGACAAGAGAAGCACTCAGGGATGCGCTGGCCAATTCAGAATCATTTCTGACATGCATGCCTGAGATCCCTAACAGCGACGTCCAGTCTTCCTGCCCAGAATGTCATCATGCACAATCAAAGGTGCCCGCTATTACCTTCACAGCGGAAGATATGCTTCTCAAAGACAACAAGCACGATCGACCTTTGTACTACACCGGATATATCGGTTCAACATGCATTGAGAGGGTACAAGTCGATCCGGGGTCCGCACTCAGCATCATCCCCAAAAGACTTCTCTACTTCCTCGGCATACCATTGTATAGGTTGTCCGCAACTACTACTACAATATACGGTTTCAACGCTGGGAGCAGTCATCCACTGGGGAAAATTCGACTCCGTTGCAGAATCGGGAGCCTGAAGTCAGAAGTGACATGCTATGTCATTGATGCTGACACATCATATAACCTGCTGCTGGGACGGCCATGGATCCATGCCAATTGGATCGTCCCTTCCACCCTCCATCAATGCTTCAAATATGTTGAAGATGATGCGACAGTACGAACTGTCTTTGCTGAGAGGCAACCATTCAAAAGGGTGAAAAATTACTTCACTGACGCTCTCCTATATCAAGAGGCCGGTGGAGCACTCAAAGAATCGCTGCCAGACGATGATGAAAGTGGCAAGGAGGCGGATTCAGAATCCGAAACAGGCATGCCGGCTATTCTGATTGGTGAACCAATTATAGCATGTCTCAATAATCCCCTATGTAATACTCCTTCAGAGGATGAAGGAGAATGGGTAATTAATGATAATATTTCTTTTGATTATCCTGCGAGTATTGGGTCGATTAAATCCATTACGGATGGCTCTCTGCATGTGCCCGTACACGAGCCAAGTGTGGCCAGCACATCTGTGGGAGCTATAGAGGGGGCCACACTGGTGATCCCTCCGTCCAAACAAGGTCAGTCGCCGATAATCTTCGGTAGAACCCGGTCACGGGGATCCACAACTGCAGATCCAAGCTCAGATTCAGACGCCCCACAGTTCTTCCATTATGCGCGGTCAGCGCGCCACATTATGAAGAAAATGGGATACGACTTGAAGCGTGGAGCAGGCCTCAATTTCGGAAAAGGAAGGCGCGGTTTGATGCGGAACCTTATGCCTAAAGGGAAACCTGCAAATTACTATGATAGTACACGCAGGGGGTTGGGATACGTTACACCCACATCATCAGCAACCGTTTAAGTCAAAGACGATGAACCGATTCCATCACATTCAGCCTCATCCTCCAAGTGGGATTCAGATGTCAGTATAGGAGGAATGTTCAAAAACCTCACTGCTAATATGACCTCAAGCAGTGAATTGGAGCCCGTAGAAGCCACTGACGAGGAGCAATGGGCCCAGCAATCAGACCTTCAATGGGAAAAGCGATTCGAATTGCGCGAACCACCTACTGAAGACAAGGTGATGCAGGTCAACCTGGAAAGTCAAGATAACCCCAAGCCCATCTTTATAAGTGAAAGCCTATCACTTATAGAAAAGGAGGAATTGATAATGCTCGTGAAGGAGTATATAGATGTCTTCGCATGGAGCTACGAAGATATGCCCGGACTTGATCCACAGGTCGCTATGCACCGTCTGAACATCAAGACCGACGTCAAGCCAGTCAAGCAGCAACAACGTCGGTTTCGCCCGAACATTATGGAAGCTATTGAAGCCGAAGTTCACAAGCTCATTGCATATGGCTTCATCCGGGTAGAACAACATCCTGATTGGGTAGCTAACATCGTCCCCGTCCTCAAAAAGAATGGGAAAATACGGATCTGCATTGACTACCGTGATCTCAATACGGCCTGTCCCAAAGACGAATTCCCACTGCCCATCACCGACGTCATGATCGACAACACATGTGGATTCGAAAGAATGTCTTTCATGGACGACTTTTCAGGGTACAACCAGATTAAGATGTATCCCGACGACAAGAAGCATACTTCGTTCCGAACACCATTAGGGGTATACTGCTACACGGTAATGCCCTTCGGACTGAAGAACGCCGGAGCAACCTATCAGCGGGCAATGAGTATGATCTTCCGCGATCATCTCTGAAAAACGGTGGAATGCTATGTCAACGACATTGCCGTCAAAAGCCACGACAAAGATGAACACCTTCGCGACCTGAGAACGATGTTCGACATAATGCGGGCCCATCAACTGAAAATGAACCCAACAAAATCCTTTTTGGGAGTGTCAAGTGGCAAGTTCCTTGGGTTTATTGTCACATCAAAAGGGATTCATCTTGACCCAGACAAGGTCAAAGCCATCCAGAGCATGCATCCACCAAAGAATCTCAAAGAGCTCAGAGGCTTGCAAGGCAGGCTGGCCTATATCAGAAGATTCATCGCAAATCTCTCAGGCCGCTGTCAGCTGTTCACCCGGCTCATGAAAATGGGTACTCCCTTCGTATGGGATCAAGCTTGTCAGGAAGCTTATGAAGACATCAAGAGGTACCTCACAAAGCCTCCAGTCTTAGTGGCCCCTACATCAGGGAAGCCATTCTTGCTTTATGTAAAGGCTATGGACTACTCCCTCGGTGCCCTCCTCGCTCAACAGGACGACAATGGCCACGAGCAGGCCATTTATTATCTGAGCAGAACTCTCATAGGAGCGGAATCTCGCTACAACCCTATCGAGAAAGAGTGTTTAGCTCTCGTCTTCGCTGTTCAGAAGACACGACATTATTTGGTCGGCCAGACCATACATGTCATCTCCAGAGTAAATCCATTGCGTCTTCTTATGACAAAGCCAGGATCATTGAATTCAAGATTGGCTAAGTGGGCACTTTTATTGTCTCAATACGACATGATCTTCACGCCTCAGAAGGCGGTTAAAGGCCAGGCCCTTGCAGAGTTCTTGGCTGCTCATCCAGTTCCGGAGCATTCAAAACTTCACGAAGATATCCCTGATGAAGTCTTCGAGTCTTTTGCAACCTCAGAAGAGGAAGTGTGGCAGATGTTCTTTGATGGAGCATCGCGAATGGGCCCTAAAGGCAAAATTATTGCCGGAGTGGGGGTTGTGTTTATCTCCCCACAGAATCATGTCCTGCCCAGAGCATTCTCTTTGACAGAATCGTGCTCCAACAATGTGGCAGAATATAATGCTCTGCTCATTGGTCTTCAGCTCGCCCATGGAATGGGGGTACGCTACCTCGAAGCTTATGGCGATTCAAAACTGATCATCAATCAGGTTATAGGCGAATACGAAGTCCGCCATGAGGACTTGGTGCCTTATTACCATACAGCTGTATGACCCGGGAAAGAGGGAGACAGTGAATTGCCGTAAAAGTTTTCCTTGAATCAAATGAAAAAGATTACAATAAGAACTGTTCCTTCCGGTTACAAGGGAGGGAGAATATTGAATCTTGAATTCCCCCTTTGTTTAAGGCTGGGTTCTTCGTGTGGCGATGGAGAGTGAATCTTGTTCTCCGTTGACCAGATGACCGTCCTTCAGGGATCTCCTCTTCGGCCGGTAGAAAGAGTGACACAGCTCCGTCTATCAAAACTCTAAAAGAGAAGGTAGGCGAAGGCTAGCTCGTACGCAGCGAACTTGCTGAAGAGTTGATCTGCTTCTTTTCTCTCTGTGTCGCCCTCTGTCTCTCCTCCTTTTTTTTTGTTGATGCAAACAAGGCTATTTATAGAGGTCCCAGGGGTGAACGTGCCCCCTGAAAACGCTCCACAATGAGGGCCAACTTCCCCGCTACATGGGCGGTAACTAACCCACGTGCTTGCTAAAGACATGCCACGATGGGGGCTGATTTCCCTTACGTGTGGGCAGTGATTGGTCCCTTAACCAAGGCGGATATAACTGAGACGCGGGTTTCAATCCAACGCGCCTTGATGCTGAGACGCGGGTGTCAGGCCAACGCGCCTTGATGCTGAGACGTGGGTGTCGAGCCAACGCGCTTTGATGTTGAGACGCGGGTGTCGAGCCAACGCGCCTTGATGTTGAGACGCGGGTATTGAGCCAACGCGCCTTGATGCTGAGACGCGGGTGTCGAGCCAGCGCGCCTTGATGCTGAGACGCGGGTGTCGAGCCAACGCGCCTTGATGCTGAGACGCGGGTGATAGTCCCTCGCGTCTAGAGTTTGAAACTTTGCTTCTCAATGGCTTGTCCTCCAGTAACTTTTGGACAGCCTACAGAACCCCCTCCAAAGTTTTCGATATTCCGCAGTTAACTGGGACGGATTTCAAAATACTTTGGATTTTAGCCATATTTGCTTTCATGACTGGACTGTTAGTGCTCCAGGTTTGATTTTATCTAGAGTTGGTCTTCGTGAGTGTACTGTTTGAACTCTTTGAAGCCACCAGAGTTGATCATGTTGAGTGTCTAGATGCACAGTCTAAACCTCCCCGATTGCTTTTAGTCTGTCACGGGTGTGCTTTAAGCCAGGAGCGGTTGGTCGTCTGCTTGTGTCAGTGTACTGTTGAACTTATTTTGCAGAGGCAGGAGGCCGAACGTAGGTTCTTTTCAAAAAGCCGAGATGGTACTGCTTTAAAGACGCGATTTCTGTAGGGTGCGTCCTTTGGCAATGGAAACGCGCCTGATCTTCTATGAGGCAGACGCGATGTTGGGCCCGCTGGGTCGGACGCGGACTTTGTAGAGAGACGCGACTTTCCGAATGCATTTATGGAGATGCTGACGGGGCATGTCCATCGAAGAGGTGCGTCCCTTGGGTGCGAATCTGTGTCGTGTGATGATTACGCCGCCAGCTGGCTTGGGGAACCGGCAGGATTTCACCTTTTGGCGCGCGGATTTCTTGGTTCATTAACTGATCCGTGCCACGTGTCAAATGATGACTCGCTGGGGAGTCGTGACGCATGATCTTCGTGAAGATTTGCTCTACGCGTCATGCGATGATTTGCTGCAGCTTTTATCGGGTCACACGCCGCGTATCTTTGAGAATCCTTGTGCCTATAAAAGGCATCAGTCAGAGAGACCTCTTTTCTTCTCTGAACGCACTTGCTCAAGAGAGTTCTCTTCTTCCTCTGTTGAACTGTTCATCTCCATTACTGGATTTTTTGAACTGTTCATCTCCTTTTTCTGGAAAAAATGGCACCCAAGACCAAGCCAACCGCCTCTTCTTCACGGGCGGCTGCCGCCGAGGTCCAGAGGGGCGCTTCCTCTGCGCAGGGTGTCGCTTTCCCAGGTATAATGCCTTTTGGGTGTGAATTTCGCCATTAACGGGAGCTCATAGAACCCTAAGAATCCTTAACACAAAATATAACTCGTGTTTGATTCTCAGGCGCGGGTCTCAGACACAGTTTTTGAGTTGATAACCGAGGCGCGGGTTTGGACCCTCGCGCCATTGGGTCCTGCGTTTCGGATTCTTCACTTAGAATATTTCTAATTGTGAAGGGTTCAGACACGGACTTGGTTTGCAGAACGCGGATTTGATCCTTGCGTTCTGTTCCATCAGCTGCCGATTTTGATGAATCTGGCACTTGCGTCCCAGCAATTAGAAATCTGGGGGTGTGAAAGGAAGGGAGTTACCCTCCTTAACTTCTGGCGGTTGTGGTGATGGAAGGGTTAAGGTGGATAACTCCTTTTCGCACCTCAGAAGTGACATCAAGGATGTTCCATGACCTTCTGGTGGTGGAGACGCAGATCCTGCAGGTCTGGACGCGGGTTTGATAATTCCTGCGTCCAGTATCTCTTCTGCGTTTGGACGCAGGTCTGGACGCGGATTTGATAATTCCTGCGTCCAGTATCTCTTCTGCGTCTGGGCGCGGTTTCGCAGGTCTGGACGCGGATTTGATAATTCCTGCGTCCAGTATCTCTTTTGCGTCTGGGTTATGAATACTTAGCATTTAAGTATCTAACTAAGTGTCCTTTTCTTTTGCAGTGCTCCATCCTTCTGCCTCACTCTCCAAGACGCGCCACTTTGGACGTGTAGGTGGTGCTGACCGGGACTTGACCTTTATGCTACGAAGGACTGTCCCTGTGACTGCTGACCAGTCGCAGGATCGCAGGGAGAGGCTCTCTAATGTTGACATGAGAACTCTTCGGGTACTTATGACCGATGCAGCATTCACGACGGATGATCACGTCAAGCTAGAGAAGCCTGCCTTCTTCTTCGGAGATCGTATCAACGATGGCGGCTATCGTGTGTATGACGGAACTTATAAATGGCTCCGTCAGATAAAGGGTGGAAGATTCTTTCTTTCGGACATGGAGAGGATGTTCCCGCTGTCCTACTTCCAGCACAGGTCCGTCCCTCGGAAGATGGAATGGGACCTTTCTCGATATGTCCCTGAGATTACTCTCGGTGATTTGGGTTCCCATAAAGTACACCGTCATGATAGCCATGACAGGTCGGTTCTCGGCCTTTTCCCTGGGTCGCCAAGTCTGAGGTTCCGGTTGGAGAGATACCACAACTTGGTACCACCTTCCTCAACTCGTTCATGGAAGCGGAGGGTGATTATTCGGTCGATTTCCATCCGCCCGGGTGGGTCCATTCCACGGAGAACTACTGGTGGGGCAGGATGATGGGTTTCGTCCTCACCGATCTTGGGGATCTGCTAAAGCGTGTGGGACTGTACCCAGCGGTCAGGTCCGTACAGTGGGGTGTCCCACGAGGCTTTCATAACTTTTTCGGGGTCTTGGAGCGCTACAATCCTCTGACGGGGACATTCTTTACCCAGGTCGGAGAGATGGGCCTTGCACTGCACGAGCTACATGAGGTCTCGGGGCTGGCAACAGGGGACATTCCCTATGAGGAATATGTCCCGACCACTGAGGAGCTCCATCTCTTGAAGAAAGAGTTTCCTCGGGTGTACGAGACTTACTGGGAAGTGATGTGTCACTTCCACATTTGCGGTCAGTTAACCGCCTGGAGGTCGCAGGAAGTCAAGCAACTATCTTGGGCCAGCTACTTGTTTAACGGTGTCAACAAGAAAGACCATCCGATAACCCGACTGGCTCCTAGCTCCGACGAGAAAATTGAAGACAGGATCACCCAGGCTCCTGAAGGCTTCTACACCATGGTTTCGAACGAGGACAGTTTCGACCCTGACCTGATTTTTGAAAGCTTCTACCATCAAGCCCGGACCCCTATCTCCGACAGGGCACTGTTGGCAGGCTTCTTGATGCTGTGGCTAAAGCGTTGTGTGGTGCCCACGCTGCCACATGAAGCTATTGTTGCTGACGTGGTGTACCCGGCGGTGCTCCTGGCCCATGGCAACCCTATAGCCCTTCTCCCGGCCGTGGTGGCTAGCATTCAGAGCGGGTTGCGGGCGCTAACCAAGAGTTTCTGCGAGGCGCCGAAAACTGTCGACTCCCACGGCAAGCCATATGTTGACTCAGAGGGGAATCCGACGGTGAAGCGCCCCAACCCTCGGATCGAGCTGCCTTATACGTACCTCATGGCTTGGTACGTGATACACTGCCCTTCTCTGATGACGACAGTGCGTTAGAGGGAGAGTTCCGTCCCTTTCGTACAGCGGTTGGAGGATTCGAGCTGGCGTGATCTTTATATATATTACATCCGAAAGCGACTTTCAGATCCTGCGATTACCAGCTCCATCGCTGCTTCCCCGAGATCTCTGGTGCATCTTTCGGGGATCTATTTACTGATTCCGCGGGCCCAGATGGCTTCACGAGGTTGTCCACGGAGTCTTCTGGTGGTTGATCAATATTCGGCCCGGATATGTGCTTTTCCGGCAAGGGACTTCATGCACTATCGAGCCGTACATGCCGAATCGTTTCGCTCGACAATTCGGCTACGATCAGCTGTACGTCGGGAATCCCAATGCTCGTCTTGCCTTCGAAGGGAACTTGTTCGAAGGTGCTCGGGCTTGGTACTACAGTGTGGCCGGAGGGACAGAAGCAACCTTTCGCTTGCCTATCGAGGGGTCCAAGTGCCGTATGAGCTTCAGCTTCTGCACTTGGTATTCTCAGGTTAACCAGTCACCGGATTTCGCTCCGGGGTCTTCATGTATTGAGAGCATCAATGCAAATCTCGAGGCAAGGTCAGAGTCTGGTAAGCCCTCGAAACTCACCGACCAGTACCTGAAGGCCCAGAAGGAGGTCGGGAGAAGGTCGGGAAGGGAGCCACGAGCAATAAGGGCGGAGCCGCGACCAACAAGGGAGGAGCCGCAAGCAGCAAGGGCTCGACAGGTGGTAAGCAAGCGTCGTCAACGCTCTGCTTCAACTGCTGAACCTGCTCCCAAGAAGGTTCGGAGAGACTTGACAACCGAAGTCTCCCGATCCGAAGACATCCCTGCTGTCGTTGAGGTACCGAGGGAAGAAGATATAGCTGAAGAGGATGTTCCTTTAGTCCGTGCCCCTAGGTCGAGTAGCAGAGACCGTAGGTCTACGGAGGAAGGGGAGCTCGTTGACAGAGCCACCACCGCTGACGAGGATGAGCAGCTAGAGGTTGACATCATGAGTGGAGGAGATGTCGATATTCTGGGGATTTCAGTTCAACCCGGATTTTTACTTGCTCATGAAAGGAGAGATGAGGCACAACAACCTGGGTCGCCTTGTGTCTTCATCTCCAGTCCTCGGGCAGTTGACCCCAGCCCTACCACTAGGGTAATTGGTGGCAAGGCTCCGGCTGCAGAAGTCTCGTGCGGGGCGCTATCGTCTTCCTCACTCTCAGGGGAGAGCAAGTTTGAAGACGAGGTCGACTACGGCGATGAACCCGCTCTTCCTGATCCGAGTAAGTTCTCCCACATCTCAGAGGAAGAAATATACGGGGGTGAGCCATCAACGGTATCACAGCTGGTGATTACTCCCACTGAAGGTACTCTTTTCACCTTTTGACCTAATTTCCCTTTTCATTTTGAAGAGGATGTTTTAACATTCTTCTTTTATGCTGCAGGGTCGGCCGGGGACATTGAAGCTGTGATCTCCTCGCATATCGAGGAGACGGTAAAAGAGCTGACCTAGTCCGAAGGAGTCAAGGCTTCAGTTGCCGAGATAATTCCAGAGAGGGCAACTACTGAAATTGGGGAGCCTTCAATTTTGCCGGAAGAGGAGGCAACTCCTAAGGCTGGGGAAGAATCCACTCTGCAGGGTGAAGAGGTTACTATTGAAGCCAGGGAGACTTCCACTCCACTGGGCTCGCCCAAGGATTCAACATCTCTGGACCTTCCAGAGGTTGCGCTTACTGCTCCATCATTAGCTGTGGAGGCTCCTGCAGCGATAACACTTCCGGAAGTGCCAGTGGCCAGCACGACTCTCGCGCAAAAAGAGCCGGCTTGCACCCCTTTCTTCATGATAGAAAGGGGGTCGGGGAGTACCTCGGGTGATGACACCATGGATTTCCTGACACGCAAAACGGTGCAGCAGTTCCTTGACGCGATGCGATCGTGCATCGATTTTATCCTGTCTGGGCGTAGCTCTTTTGACTTTGCCCGGACGTTTCTCGGGAACATGGCCGGTAACATCGAATTAACCGGAGGCTCCTTGCTTGCCAAGTCGTGTATGCTGTTGGTGGAGCGACTGGGAAGTGACCTGAAAGAGCTGAAGTCTTTGGATAATGCTAGTTCTTCTCAAGAAGCCCAGGTCATCTTGACTAGGCTCCTAACCACCCAGGAACAAGAGCGATAGGAGGTGGAAGCAAAAGTTGCTGAAGAGGTCCGCAATCTCGAGCGTTCCCAAGCTGAATGTCAGAAAATGGCTGACGATTCAATGGAATCCGAGTTCATCCGGCAAAACGCAGAGCTCGCCATTACCAATGCTCGGTCTGCTATCGCTAAGGCGGAAGCCATAATTGCTGATAATGAGAGGACGCTTGTCACCGTCCGGAAGAGGCTGGAGGAGCAACAAGCTACGAAGGCATGAGCTGAAGAAAGCCAGATCATTCACTCCTCCAGGTTGGAATCTCTGCGAGCACAGCCGGCTGCAAAACCCTTTTTATCTGAAGAGGAGCTGCGGGTCCAAGCCATGATGGAGGCTGAGAAGGCACGTCAGCACGAGATGCATCGTCTCAGGGAGCGCATCCGTTCTTTGCCGGATCAAGACTTTTAGCCTTTTCCCCTTCTTCCCTTTTTTTTTGTAAAGAAGAGGACACTCTACTAGAGTGTTTGTATTCACTTTTACTATTTTTGATATAATAAAAGTTTTTGAAGTTTTTGTCCCATCTTCTTTGTTTAGCTGTGGATGAATTCAACTCCCTGATCACTGGCTATGAATACTGAACTTAGGTAAGACCAAGTTCTTTCAATGAGACGCGGCGTCGAGCTTGCTGAGACGCGGCATTGATCCATAGAGTGAGACGCGATCATCCGTCCATAGGAGCTTAGATAGGACTAAGTCCTTTTGATGAGACGCAGCGTCAATCACAGGGTGAGACGCGGTCATCATTCCATAGGAACTTAGACTTCACTGAGACGCAGCGTTAATCCATAGGGAGACGCGGTCATCAATTCATAAGAACTCAGATAGAACTAAGTATTTTTTTTTGATGAGACGCAGCGTCAATCCATAGGGAGACGCGGTCATCAGTTCATAAGAACTCAGATAGAACTAAGTCCTTTGAGACGCGGCATTGATCCGTGGGGACAAACGCGGCTTTGAGTAACGCGAATTTATCCTGTCAATGAAGACGCGACTTGAGTGGATGCGAGGGACACAGCCTTGCGTATTTTCCACTAATCTCAGAATGGACTAAGTGTTTTCCCTTAGAAAGGGCCCTGTTTGCTGAAGGGACGCGACTTTGAGTCATGTGGATGCTCCTTTAAAACGCAGGTGAACGCCTTCCAATTTGAGAAAGGTGACGCAGATTCTTGGACGCGGCTTTCCCATCTGCGTTCAATGCAGCCGGACGCGGCATCCCTATCTGCGTTTAATGCAGCCTGACTTAAAGATTCTCAGAGATCTTTGACCGTCAAGTCTTCGCTGACGATTGGGAAATCGGGTCATCCGTTGTTTCCCGAAGCAGATGTCCACGTGTCGGTTTTCCATTGGGCTTGGGCGTTAATGCCCTTTAATGCAAAACAGGCGCTGACGGTTTGAGATCAGCGCCTGCGACGCTTCCCGAAGCGACGTTCCACGCGTCAGCCTCCCGTTGGGTTTTGGCGGTCGTGCGGTCATTAAGGCCGACGGTTTTAATTAATGAACCATTAATGACCGTTATCAGGAGTTGCCTATAAATAGGACTCACCCCCTTTCTTTAACAGCGGCTGCTTAGACCGCGCTCTGTTTGAGAACGAGTACTCTGAGGGACTCTGCCTTCTCCCTTCAAGGACCCTATCAGGGGTTTGCCTCCATGGATGAAGGTGCCTCTGTAGATGAAGATGACCCGGAGCTTTCATGCTTCTGTTTGGTCTCTTCAATAGATTATCACTGTCAAGTGATTTCAATGGCTGAAAGCGTCTCTTTGAGCACTTTTTACGTCCGCGTCTCAATGCAGATAGTTCAACTCTTAACAGAGGCTTCTGCGGGTATGCCATGCCCACTTACCATGACATTTTAGATCCAACCAAGTTTGAATTTCAGTACGCCCCTTAAAGAGATATCATCTGGACCTTCTTGTGAAGTTGTGGTTGGTGCATTCCTTCTAGAATTTGCGCCGCCAACTTAAACTTCCTTGGACACGAATATAGAAGTCTTTGGTGCTTGGCCGCGGCTTTACTCATGAAGCTCGCGTTTTAAGGCCACTGACTTGGATGAATTCCAACTCGAGTTGAAGGCTTCAGACCCGAATCTTGCAACTCCTGTTCCTCCAACAGAGAGATGGCAGTTTTCGGCGTCTGAGTCTTATCGTGTTTCACAGATGCAAATCTTAGACTGCGTTTGAATCCTGTGTGTGCGTCTGCAGTCACCGCGGGGATTTGGTTTGCTACGCGGATCATTCCCGCGTCTGCAGTCTTTGACAATTTCGTTGCGCGGATGATTCCCGCGTTTGCAGTCTTTGACAATAGCCGCGTCTGTGACTTAGTTTTTCTTCTGTTGAAGTGTACTAAGCTCTGAATTGCCTGATTCCCTGTTTGCTTTTTTGCAGGTAGGCTTAGTCATCCTTCTTTATGTTCGCTAAGTCCGTGGGAGAATATATCGGACGGCAAACTTGTTCGATGTTCGTCCACAAGGGAATATATTATGGTCCTCGTCGTCCACAAGGGAATATATTATGTCCCTGATGAGGAATCGACTCTCACCAAGGTCTCTTCAGATCCACTGCACCAATCATACCTGCTGGCAAGAGATGGTCAGGTAAGTATGGCGGCGAGGAGGTTACGGTGGACACGGCGGCAGGTAGGATCCTCTTTCTCTCCCACCCCAGAAGTAACATCAAGGACTCCTCATGTCTGCTGGATGGTCTGCTGGGGGAAGAGATGTTCATAAACGAAGGGTTGCCGGACTTTCTGCTTCCACCGGACCTCAAGAACACCATTGCTCTTAGCTTAGTCAGCTAGGGCTCTTTCGATGTTTACATCATGCATCGTGGTGTAACCAGCTTCTATTGTAGCCACAAAACATCGCGCACTTAGAATCAGACGCGGCTTTAAGGAGTGAGTGGAACCTCTGAGAGGGAGAGGGTTTTCTTTGTACTCCTCAATTGTAACACTCCATCTTATTGAAAGAGAGCGTTTTGACTGTAACATTCAATCTTATTGTATAAGAGAGTGTTTTTTGTATCACTTTCATATGCCTGGATATAAATAAAAGTGACACTTTTCTTTTTGTCCCTTCTATTGTCTTGAACTCTTTTTTGTCTCTTTTTGGTCAGACGCATAGAAGCAAAGAATCTTTGGCTTATCAAAAATGAAAATTTTAACAAGTCAAATTTTGTGGAGAAAAGATCCTATTTCAGGAACTCTCATGATACTGTCAGAGGTGTAATATTAACTTGACAGAGGTGAAATTTTTGATGGACCCGCCACTTTATAAGAGAAAGTGACAAGTAGAATTGGTACCCCCAAGGAGGGTGAACTTTTATCAAGTGTTTGGGATTAACTTGATTGAGCTCAACTGGGGATTTGATGGAAACACTGTTGATGGTGTAGTATTAACCTAACAATGTTTTTAGGTAGACTTGTTATTTTGTTGAAGAGAATAACAAGTGGGACTAGACTCGTGGGGAATCTAGGAAAGTTTGTTACCGTCAGAGGTGTGATATTAACTTAACGGGTTGGAAGTGGTCTTGTCAGAAGTGTAATGTTAACTTGACAAGGATGTGAGTCAGAGGTGTGATATTAACTTAACTCAGAAGTGTCACTGTCATAGGTGTAATGTTTAACTTGACAGTGAGGGTAATGCTAGAGGTGTAATGTTGAACTTAGCATTGGTCATCTCGGCTTGCATAAGGAAGTCCGAGGGAAAGTCATGGCCATAGGTGTATTGTTGAACTTAGCAATGACTTGGATGCTAGAGGTGTGGTGTTAACTTAGCATCATCCATTTCAGCTTCGGTGTGGAAGTCTGAAGAAAAGTGACTGTCAGAGGTGTAATATTAAACCTGACAAAAACTTGATTACTGTTTAAAGGTGTGGTGTTAAACTTTAACAGTAACTTGTCAGAGGTGTGATATTAACTTGACAAAGATTGACTCGTGGTAAGAGTAATTTGAGGACCTATCATTCTATTGATGAGAACTGACAAGTGAAAATTTTGAAGTGCCAGAGGTATAGTATTAACTTGGCGGATTTGAAAATTTGATACTCCGTGTAGAGTTGACAAACAAAATTTGTACTCGACAAGGAATATTGAAAAGTTTTCATTACCAGAGGTATAGTGTTAACTTAGTAATGGTTGTATTTTGTAGACCTACCATTCTGTGGATGAGAATTGGTAGGGGATTTTGGAGGAAAGAGTGGAGCCAAGTCCACTTTAGGATTTTTAGCAAACCCTCAGCTATCAACGGATTTGAGGTGCCTTTACCAACTACCGTTTGAGTTGGGCTAGCCATGCTATTCCCTTCAGCATGATGAGTTGTCGAAGACTTATGTTGGACTTAAAAGCCAACATTTTCTTCTATCCTTAGCCGTCGGGGGCGTCGGATCAAATGGGAACGTGTCCCTTAGGATTTTTAGCAAATCCTCAGCTGTCAACGCGTTTGAGGTGCCTTTACCAACTACCGTTTGAGTTGGGCTAGCCATGCTATTCCCCTCAGCATGATGAGTTGTCGAAGACTTATGTTGGACTTAAAAGCCAACATTTTCTTCTATCCTTAGCCGTCGGGGGCGTCGGATATTAATGAAGAAGCTCTTATTGTTTTGATCAGAGGTGTATTTTTAACTTGATCAGCGGAAGAATACCATCTAAGGATAGTACTTCTTCAGGAACCTGCCATTGATCGGCATCATAAGTGTATCGCCATTCGGGGTTATGAGGCGATATGACCCATTTGAGTAGACTGACTCTACTACAAATGGTCCTTCCCATTTGGGTTGGAATTTTCCTTTTGTCTTGTGCGTCATTACCATGGGTCTTCTGACGGCTAAGACAAGATCGCCTTTCTTGAAAGTTCGCACTTTAACTTTCTTGTTGAAGGCTCTGGTAATTCGAGCTTGGTAGAGCTCGATTTGCTATTGGGCCTGCAGACGCTTATCATCTAAGGCCTCCAGTTCTTGGAGTCGCTGTCGATGCTTCTCCTCTGTTGTCATCTCCGCTGTCAAGGCGACGCGTAGAGATGGAATTTGGATCTCTAGTGGGAGTACGGCTTCACACCCATAGACCAAAGAAAATGGCGTAGCTTTAGTTGGGGTTCGCACGGTTGTGCGGTAAGCCCATAAGCATTCACCCAACTTGTCGTCCCAGTCTCGTTGACTTTTCGAGACGAACTTCCTGAGAAGCTTGCCAATAGTCTTATTGAAAGCTTCTGCGAGGCCATTAGCGGCAGGATAGTATGCCGTTGAGGACACACTCTGGATTCTGAACTTGGCGCAGAATCTCTGGAAAGCCTGGCTAATGAACTGAGGCCCATTGTCGTGGACAATTCGCCGAGGTACGCCGAAACGGTAAATAACATGGTGTTTCACGAATTTGATCACGTTCAACGATTTGACCTCCTTCAAAGGGATGGCTTCGGCCCATTTGGAGAAATAATCGGTTATTGCCAAAATGAACCGATGTCCTTTTGATGATGGTGGGCTGATAGGACCAACCACGTCCATGCCCCACATTTCAAATGGCCAGGTAGAGGCCGTAGAGTGGAGGTACCCTGGTGCTTGATGGATGAAATCGCCGTGCACTTGGCAGGCGTGACATTTCTTGGCATAAGTGACGGCATCGGCAATCATCTTGGGCCAGTAGTAAACCAATCTTTGGAGTCGATGTGCCAGTTTTGGGCCAGGTTGATGGGCTCCACACATGCCGTCCTGGGCTTCTTTCAATACCTCTTGAGCCTCCTTTGGTGAGAGGCACCGGAGCAAGATCCCGTCATGCGATCGACGATACAATGTTCGCGTAATCGCATTATAATAGAATTTGGGGGCTTTCCTTCGAATGGCAGCCGCCTCTTTGGTGTCTTCAGGCAGGATGTCGTATAAGACGTAGTCGATATAGGGGAATCGCGAGTCTTTAAGCTCTGGACCGGTTGATGCTTCAAGTGCTTCTTCGCGGTGACGACCTCCCGTTGACTCCTGATAGTCCTCGAGAGCATTTCTCGGGCAATACAGGTCGTGGCTGTAGACGAATATCTTCTCCATTGCTCCAGCTGGAAGAGCTAAGGAGGCAGCCAGGGATGCGAGTACATCTGCGTGCGCATTTTGCCTGCGCGGTACATGGTCGATGTAGAAGCTTGTAAACCCTTCGGCCATGCGGATAGTCGCGTTGTAATAGGGTACTAAGTCTTCATGTCTGACTTCGTTCTCCCCGCGAACTTGACTGACGATGAGCTTGGAGTCGCCGTATGCCTCGAGATTTTTAACGCCAATCTCGTCGGCGAATTGCATCCCAATCAAAAGAGCGTTGTACTCCGCCACATTTTTGGAACAAGGCTCAGTTAATGAGACAGCTCGGGAAATCACATAATTTTGTGGGGATACAAGTACTACCCCCACCCCTGCTACTAAGTGTCCCCTCGGGCTTGTTCTTGATGCATCGTCGAAGAAAAGTTGCCATACTTGACTTTCGAACGATGTCTGAGTCAGGCAGACTTCAGCAACCTCATCTGGGAGATCCTCGTAGACTTTGACTGCCCTCGGCTCTGGGTGCTCAGCTAGAAAATCCGCGACTGCTTGTCCCTTAATGGCCTTTTGTGGTAAAAAGCGCATCTCATATTGGGAGAGCAATATGGCCCATTTTGTCAGTCGGCCATTTAGCGATGAAGGTTTAGTCATAAGTAACCTCAGGGGGTTGACTTTTGATATGACGTTTATAGTTTGGCCTACCAGATAGTGTCGCATTTTCTGGATAGCGAACACTGGTGCCAAACATTCCTTCTCGATCGGGTTATACCGATGTTCGGCTCCGATCATTGTTCTACTCAGATAGTAGATTGCTTGCTCACGTTCCTGATCGTCATTCTGAGCTAGTAGAGCTCCCAAAGAATGATCCATTGCTCGGACGTACACCAGAAACAGCTTTCCGGCTACTGGAGCTGCAAGGACTGGTGGTTGGGTGAGGTATTGCTTGATTTCCTCGAACGCTTGTTGGCAAGCGTTATCCCAAGTGAATGAGACACCCTTCTTCATCAGCTTAGCGAAAGGTTGGCATCTTCTGGAAAGGTTTGAGATGAACCTGCGGATGTACGCCAATCGTCCTTGCAATCCTCTGAGTTCTTTGAGATTTCTCGGGGTTGCATCTCTTGGATAGCGCGAACCTTTTCCGGGTCCAAGTGAATTCCGGTGGATGTTACAACAAATCCTAAGAATTTGCCACTGGCCACCCCCAGGAAGGACTTTGTGGGATTCATCTTCAATTGATGAGCCCGCATGATGTCGAAGACTACCTTCATGTCCGCTATGTGATCACCTTTAGTGCAGCTTTTTACCGCGATGTCATCAACATAACATTCCACCGTTTTGCGTATTTGCTGATGGAAAATGGCGTTCATGGCCCTTTGGTATGTTGCCCCTGCGTTTTTCAGTCTGAAGGGCATGACGGTGTAGCAATATACCCCTAGAGGAGTTCTGAAGGAAGTATGCTTTTCGTCATTAGGATACATTTTGATTTGATTGTATCCTGAGAATCCGTTCATGAAGGACATTCGTTCGAATCCACAAGTATTATCAATCATGACATCTGTGATTGGCAATGGGAATTCGTCTTTGGGACAAGCCTCGTTTAGATCACGGAAGTCAATGCAGATCCGAATCTTCCCGTTCTTCTTGGCGACGGGGATGATGTTGGCTACCCAGTCGGGATGTTGTTCTTCCCTGATGAAGCCAGAATCAATAAGTTTTCTGACTTCTGATTGAATTGCCTCCATTATCTCTGGACGGAACCGTCGTTGCTGTTGTTTGACAGGTTTTGCGTCCGGATTGATGTTGAGGCGGTGCATAGCGACTTGAGGATCAAGTCCAGGCATGTCCTCGTAATTCCAGGCGAAGACGTCTATATACTCTTGTACAAGAGATATTAGATCCTTCTTCTCCGAAGGTGACAGGCCGTCACTTATGAAGATGGGCTTAGGGTTAGCCTCATCTCCTAGGTTGATCTGAACAACCTTGTCTTCTGTGGGTGGCTCGCGCTGTTCAAAGCGGGTATCCCAAAGAGCATTTAAATGTTTGATCCAAGGATCTGTATCGGATTGGATCATTTCTTCATTTCCATCTTCCAGGTGGCTTGCCGAAACCATATTCACTGAAAGTTTCTTGAAGATGTTGCCGACACTGACATCTGACTCCCAAGATGACGTGTCCGAAGAGTAATCGTTGCTCGACGATTCTTGAGAATCGGAGGCTGATGGGACCGGAGTTGATACATAGCCCAACCCCCGGCGTGTCCGATGATAATAATCAGGGGCTTTCCCTTTCGGTACAAAAGATTGAAGTAACGTCCTCCTTCCTTTGCCGAAGTTCAACCCGGGTCTGTTGGTCAGGTCGTACCCCATGCATCTCATTATTTTGAGCGCCTTTGGTTCGTAATGATCAAACTGAGGAGATTCTTCCTCGCCTTTCGATTCGTCGCGGGGCGTTGGTTCAGACGAGATTCGCCCAAAAAGAATTGGTTTTTGGCCTTTCCGTCTTGCTGGAACCATAAATATAGATTCTTGCGCATTACCATTGTCTTGGTATGTCTCGAAGGACGATTTCACTGGTACATGCAATGATGTCAAGGCACCCATTGTCGACCAGAGATCGTCATCTATATCAGTGCTAGTATCTGACGGTATTGAATCAGAAGCACACACAGAAAAATCTAAATCTTCATTAATATACCAACCGCCTACATCATCGGTGGTATTATCGACATCGAGCTTATTAGTGCCCGTTACAAGTGGTTCTAATTCCCACAGGCACTCTTCTTTCTCAGGCTCAGTGTCAGCCTCATTACCAGAGTCTGGCTCCTCTGGTTGTGGGGCTTCATCCGTCTCCACCGGATCTTGGTACAGCAAAGAGTCGGTGAAATAATTCTCGACCCCTTTGAATGGATGCCTCTCGGCGATCAACGTCTGCACATTTCCACTCCCGTCAATGTACTTCATGACTTGGTGGAGAGTGGAGGGAACGATGGAATTATGGTGGATCCACGGTCGTCCCAGCAATAGATTGTAGGAAGTGTCGGCGTCGATGATGTAGCATGTCACTTCCGACTTGAGACTTCCAATCTGACACCTGAGCTTGATCTTCCCCATCGGACGGGTCTGGTTAGCATTGAACCCATAGATAGTTGTCTGGGTGGGGCTCAAACGATGGGTAGGAATGCCGAGATGTTGCATGACCCGGCGAGGCATGATGCTCAACGCGGACCCTGGATCTACCTGGATGCGGTTTACCTCGGACGATCCAATATACCCTGTGAAGTACAGGGGTCGATCATGCTTCCCTTTTACCTGTATATCATCTGCCGTGAAGGTGATGCAGGGGGCATTCTGGGAGGTGTGGAGGCAATCCTCTACATCTTCCTCCTTCGGCACCTGGGTCATGAAGACCTCAGCATTTGCCAGAGCTTCTTGCAGAGCTTCCCTGGTCGACTTTGATAGTCTAAGAAGTTCATACAAGGTAATGCGTGCCGGAATGTTGGCCAACTGAGCCAGGACATCAAAGCGGTAAGGTGCCGTAGATCCTTCCGCGATGCCCTTTTGAAGGGCCCGAGAAAGTCGAGTCCCCTTCTGCTTTTCCACAGGTGGCTTTGTGGAGGGCCTGACTGGCTCCGCAGTTGGTTGTGGAGGGGCTATCGCCGTCTCATCGTACTGTTTCAAGTGCGCCTGTCCTGAACGGGTTCCCGCCATCGGTTGGTTCGGCTCTGCGGCCAAGACTATCGTTTCTTCCTCTGAGTCGGTCAGTGAAGGGATATCCGTCTCCGCTTCTCGAGAGGAGGCACCCACTACATTGCAGGATGAGGCTTTTGCCTTGCCTTTGGATTTCCTGTTGGTCACAGTAGTCCATTGCTGCTCATTGACAAGGTCAGGGTGGACCCACATGATTTCCCCTTGAGGTGTAGGGACGGGTACCAAGCCTTTCTCATGCTGCTGGTGAGGGTCTGTGTTGACCACTCTCAGCTCTCCTTTCGGAACAGGAGTCACCCCCGCAGGCATTGGAGGTTGTCTCCCGAACTGGAGAACCGACGTCACATTAGCCGTCACCTTCTTCTGCTCTGGTCGGAGCTTTAATACCTCCGCGTCAATCAGAGCCTGAAGGATGTCCTTGAAGACGTAGCAGCTTTTGGTGGGGTGTCCCAACATCCTGTGATACATGCAGTAGTTGGGATTGTCGGTCTTGCCGACCTCCTCTGGGCGTCGAGCTTCAGGGAGCTTCAGTCGGTTGCTCTTGTTGAGTAGTTTAAAGAGCGAATCGACATGTTCTTCCTTGAAGGAATATTGCTTGTTGGTGCGTGGCTGGCTTGAAGAGCCACTCGCCTTGCCTGATTGAGGTTTGGCGGGAGATTTGGTCTCCGTTGCCAAATTATCCTTCCGCTTTGTTTGGAGGGATGTATCTGGCGCACGCCTTGTCGCCCTTTCCGGCCTAGGCTTACCTTCCTCCGCTCTGACGCGGGCAACAATCTCCTCAGCCTGTTCACCTTGTTGGACTAATTTCTTCCAGGTGCAGCTTTCAGCAACTTCTATTTGAGCAAGGAGCGAGGTTTGGAGATTGTGGGGCATGTTTCCACCAGGGTGGCCTGGATCATACCGCTTGGACACCGGAGTGCCATGTTCCGAAATCTTTCCACGAAAGATTTGACGGACTCCCCTTTTCGCTGTTTGGTAGCCAAAAGGGTTGGCATTGTGACTTCGGAGTCATCCTCGAAGAAGCGTGTTAAAAAGAGCTTCTCCAAATCGCCCCAGTTCTTGATAGAAACTTCTGGGAGCTTCATAAACCATTCAAAGGCCAACCCTTTCAGGGTGCCAATGAACAGGCGTGCAAGGATGGCATCATTATCTATTACATTCCCAGTTTGGGATTTGAAGTAGTAGATGTGCTGGTTGGGTGACCCCTTCCCATCAAAGGCTTGAAGAGTTGGAGCTTTGAACTTGGGCGGGTACGGAACCAAGTCCCATTCAGCCGGGTAGGGCCGGACCACTCCTACTTCTTGGAGGTCTTTGCGATTGGCAAGGGCCTCGAGGCGTCGCTCCAGTTGACTCATTCTTTTAACACGAGCCTTTCCCTGGTCTTGGTCGCCTTTTACTTGCGACGAGGACTTGGACGAGCCGGAGGTAGATCGCCGCGTCTCCTCAGAAGGTTCGGAAGATGAGCTTTCTCCCTTTTTCCCTTTGACCTTTGACTTTTTAGGAGGGGATCTCCTCCTGTCTTCGAGCAGCTGTGCAATCGCCTGCTTGAGGGAGTTGATAGATTCCTGCTGAGCAAGAATCATATCCATTTGTGCCTTCTGGATCTGCTCCAAACGTTTAGTCGTCTCCTCAGGAGCGCCTGTCATGTAGACAGAGGTCTCCTTCTCGACGGAAGAGTTCGAAGCCCTTGATTCCGCTACAGCGGAGTGAGAATCATTAATGCCATGGGCTAAGGCATTATAATCAATTGGGAGAATGGCCCCAGTCCGGGTGCGAGTGTGTCGATACACTCCTTCCGGTTCAGAGTCAGACTCGGAGTCGTCTGAGCTGACTGCAAGTTGTTTTCCCTTGCTCCTGCTTGTCATATTCGCAGTGAGCTCTGGGTACTCAACGTCAGAGAAGGTTCTCCTTCTGTGGGAGCGTCTTCTTTTAGCTGACGGAGGGATCATGGTCAGCTGTCTGACTAAAAACTGCTGGTGCACGCCTGACCCACAACGGCACTCAGTGAGCATATGGATGAGCCGTTGGCAGCAACATGACGAAGTGGCCTAATTGGCACTTCTTTTCTTCGTCAGATAATCCCTCAAATCCATGGGAGGGGATTGAAAAGATCAACCTCGCAACGTCGAAGACGGGAGGCCTCCATGTGCTGCACAGCCTGGACGCAGGCTTCAGGGACGCGGTTCTCGCGACGCGACTGTGTAACGCGCGTCTGGCGTCTCTGCTGAGATGAAACGCGAGTCTCGCGTTGCTGCCTGGTGCGTCTGGGCAGAGACACTTGAGAGAGGATAGGCTGCTGGGCCCCACGCCTATGGGCTCGTGCCTCTTGCGTTTGACGAGGCGCAGAGGTCTCACCTTGGCGTTTGATGAGTTGGTCCTCGGAGGACCTAACTGAAGGAATCTCGCGTTTGGGATGCCAAACGCGAACTTCACGTACTGGACGCGGTGCGAGCAAGGCGCGAGATTGGACGTCACGTCCAGCCTTAGTTGGACAACCAACGGTTCCAACTTGCAGCTGACGCGCACGTCTCCTCTGTCGACGCTCAGCGTTTCGATTGCGTCGAGGAGGTGGAGAGAGGCCAACAACATCCTGATGTTGAACATCAGGGATTTTGACCACGCGGGTCTCCTGAGAGACACTGACGCGGGTGTTCTGTGCGACGCGGTTGGTCGCAAAGGCAGATGTGCCTGGGACCACGCGGGCCTTCTGAGAGGCGTTGGCGCGGGTTCCTTGCTTGGCACAGTCGGCAGCAGGGGAGCTCGAGAAAGCCATAGATTGGGCCTCGAGGCCATTCCCCGTCGAGACCCGGCGGCAGACGCGGGTCTTTGGGCTCTTGGAGCTGGAAGAAAGAAACTCTTTGTACTTCGCCTGGTCGAACTCAACAACGAGCGATTCGACCATCTTTCCCTTATAGTGGACGTCATCTTGCGCCACTATTTGCTCCTTAGTGACAAACGTAGTCCCCAGCGGAGTTGCCATCTCTTGTGTGACCCGGGAAAGAGGGAGACAGTGAATTGCCGTAAAAGTTTTCCTTGAATCAAATGAAAAAGATTACAACAAGAACTGTTCCTTCCGGTTACAAGGGAGGGAGAATATTGAATCTTGAATTCCCCCTTTGTTTAAGGCTGGGTTCTTCGTGTGGCGATGGAGAGTGAATCTTGTTCTCCGTTGACCAGATGACCGTCCTTCAGGGATCTCCTCTTCGGCCGGTAGAAAGAGTGACACAGCTCCGTCTACCAAAACTCTAAAAGAGAAGGTAGGCGAAGGCTAGCTCGTACGCAGCGAACTTGCTGAAGAGTTGATCTGCTTCTTTTCTCTCTGTGTCGCCCTCTGTCTCTCCTCCTTTTTTTTTTTGTTGATGCAAACAAGGCTATTTATAGAGGTCCCAGGGGTGAACGTGCCCCCTGAAAACGCTCCACAATGAGGGCCAACTTCCCCGCTACATGGGCGGTAACTAACCCACGTGCTTGCTAAAGACATGCCACGATGGGGGCTGATTTCCCTTACGTGTGGGCAGTGATTGGTCCCTTAACCAAGGCGGTTATAACTGAGACGCGGGTTTCAATCCAACGCGCCTTGATGCTGAGACGCGGGTGTCAGGCCAACGCGCCTTGATGCTGAGACGCGGGTGTCGAGCCAACGCGCTTTGATGTTGAGACGCGGGTGTCGAGCCAACGCGCCTTGATGTTGAGACGCGGGTGTCGAGCCAACGCGCCTTGATGCTGAGACGCGGGTGTCGAGCCAGCGCGCCTTGATGCTGAGACGCGGGTGTCGAGCCAACGCGCCTTGATGCTGAGACGCGGGTGATAGTCCCTCGCGTCTAGAGTTTGAAACTTTGCTTCTCAATGGCTTGTCCTCCAGTAACTTTTGGACAGCCTACAACAGCCATCGAATTGGCTAACCTATTTGAAGGTTTCTACATCGGGCTTGTGTCCCGATCTCAAAATACTAAGGCGGACGCCCTTGCTGCCTTAGCAACAACTCTAGCCTTGCCAGCCGACACCGAGTATCACCTCACAGTCGCAACTCGACATCTTGTATGCTCCAAGCACATGCTAAGAACTCGAGAAGTCTATAATGTCTCGACGAATCTTGAGCCGAGGGATTGGCGCTTTCCTCTCATTGACTATGCTTTGCACGGTCTGCTTCCAGACAATCCTAAAGAAGCGGCATCTATCAGACGAAGGTCTCTCCGTTTCTACTACGATCCGACTCTGAAGACACTTTACCGTCGTTCATATGTCGGTGTCCTCCTCTGTTGCCTTTCCAATTCAGAGGCACAGGAAGCGCTCCAAGAAGCGCATGATGGCACTTGCGGAGCTCATCAGCCAGGTCCAAAGCTTAAAGACAGGTTGCATAGGCTGGGATATTATTGGCCAACTATGATAGCCGACGCTATCCAATATGCACGAAGGTGTAAAGCATGTCAGATTCATGTGGACTTCATACACCAGCCTTCGGAGTTGCTCCACCCGACTGCCAAAAAATTTGATTCAGACGGGAAAGGTGTATGTAAATGTATCGATGTATCCTTTCCTATCTCCGCTATAGCATAGAGCTATACCGAGTCGATTCTCAGGGAGAGCTAGCGATGGAAGCGTTACGAATCGTAGTGAAGAAATGTAAACGAAGTGTCTTCTCTTAATAGAATAAAACAATCATGGAACAAGAATTGAAAGAATGGATGAATATGTTCATGGTGAAAAGTGGAAAAGAAATCAAGATTGAATTTGGTATTAACACTAGAAAGAATGAAAACTTGAAGAATCAAACCATGACTAACTTACCTTACTACCTTACCAATACTTACTAAACTCCGTGATAGTGAAAGCGTGCCTCATGTTGTCACTCCATCGGCGTAGGTTTCGTCTTGCGTGTTGATCTAATTACTTTCCCATTGCATGAAGGGTGGTTTACCCCATCGGAGAAGAGAAGACCATCCAACTAGCAAGATGAACTAAAGCAATCACCCATGAGTTAGTGAAGATGGCAAGGCTAGTGGTTAGCTAGTACATGGTAGAAAAATTAGCTACAAGTCATTAACAAATAAAAGCAAAGCATGAAGTAAAATTGCAAGGAAATAAAAGCAAGCAAGTAAAGAAAGCAATTAAAGAAAGCAAGTAAACTAGAACCAAGCTCAAGTAGAGGAAGGAGAATGGATAAATCCTTGTTGCTTCAAGTTGTCACACCTTGATTACACAAGCTCTCTCTCTCACAATCTCTCTCTTTCACAAAGTATCTAGGGAAGAAGAAGAGGGACTAAAGAACTAAACCTAGAGAAAAACCTATGAAAATTACAACAACTAACAATTTCTCCTCTCTTCTCTCTTCTCTGTTCAGTCTTTGCTCGCAGGTCCAGGTGAAGTATTTATAGGCCCCAGGTGAAGGATCCAGAACCTAGTTTGTTGGCGCAAAATCCGAGATCCTAACAACCTGTAACTGCCGCATAGGCGCGGCAAAATCCCGGATTCTGCGGCAACTTGAAGGTTGTTAGGCAACAGAATTCTGTTGCAGGTTGGTTGCGAAGTGGTTATCCACGTGGTCTTCTAGAACCTTGAGTTGTTGCGCGGATCTCTCTGGATCTTGGATTCAAAATTGGGGCTTTATCTTAATCTTTGATTTAATCCCTTTAATTATTGCTAATTAAAGTGATTATTGGATTATCTCTCCATTAGAGTGTGAACCTGCAAATATATAGAGAAGATGAGTAAAAATCATATATTTATTACAAAAATGCATGGGAATAATGAGGCAAAATATGCAATATTGGATCACAATCACACCCCCACACTTATTCTTTTGCTCGTCCCGAGCAAAAACAAAGAAAAAGAAAAGAAAATCCTAACTACCAATTTTATTACACCACTTTCGCAGGTGACGCGATTGCACTGAGCATGTGCAACAAGCCGTTAAACCTCTAGGTTACCCTAGAGGAGGAGTGTTGTCTCCTGAGGGTTTTCAGCGGATTACACCCACAAAATCCATAAAGAAAGAAAACAAATGTTAGTGTTTTGAAAACGCATTTTGAACAAGAGACATGTTTACGAACTATTTTTGCAAAAATATAAGTGATCCTAGGTCATAAGTCCACCTATAATCATTCTTCCTTAAACTTAGTCTCCATGCAAGATCTTGTCTTCAATTAAGGTAAGAATTCAAAATTGGATTGAATACTTTATCTTTCATAAAACCTAGATAATATGCACATAGTGCTCAGTGAAAATTTCTGAGATTTCAACTCTAACCATCAAGCCATTTTATTTATTTTTCTTTTTCTCTTTTTTTCTTTTTCTTCCCTTAGTTTTCTTAGGCTTTCTAGTTCACCCATGTAGCGAGCCTATAACCGATGACTCCCAAACCAGATGGTTCTAGGGCACCAGATGAGAAAACATCCCTCGGGTTAAAGGACTCGAGTGAAAAAGGCCACAAAACTAAAGGGGATTATTTATAATCACCGTTAGGCGTGAATAATCATGCTTCTTGAGGCATAATTATCCAGCTTAATAAGTGAGATCACCATTAGGCGTGAGTAACCATGCTTCTTGAGGCACAATTCTCCAGCTTAATAGGTGATGTTTTATTTATATATATATTTTTTTCCTTTTTTTTATTTATATGGCATTTTTAGTCTTTGTTTCCATCCCAAGAAATGTGTAAGTGTAAAGTGCATATTTATCTAAGGCAAAAAAATTCAAGATAAAAATATCTCACCAATTTTACTTACTTATCCTATAATTTCAAACAAGATCTATTATTTCAACTAGGTTTAAGATGTCATAATTAAGGCTTTCTTAATTTCTAAGATACATCTTAATTTTCTTAAAAATAGATCAAAACTTTGTCTCTTATTTCAAAAAGTTTTTTTTTTAATTTTTTAATTTTTTTTAAATTTTTCTAAAAGAAAAGGTAAAATCTAAAAAGAAAGTGGAAAATCTAGAAAAAAGATAAAATCTAAAAATAAAATGGAAGACCTAAAAAATGAAAATCCTAAAAAAAAATAAAAATCCTATAAAGAAAATAAAGAGTCCTATGTTAGTACATACCCCCCCATACCTATCTCATGCATTGTCCTCAATGTATGCAAGATAAAAATGATGCATGAAATAGGTAAGGTAAAAAGTCACTCCCTCCTCCTCTTTGGACCCGCAGTAGTACTGGGTCCTGCCGACTGTGTCCTCCTCAACCTCGCCTCCATGTCCTTTAACCGAGAGGATTGTTCCTCTAATCTGGAGGATTGTTCCTCCATCTTCTTCCTCAGTCTCACTTGACCCCTAAAAATCTTCTTCATGCCCTTCCAGATGGAGGACATGAAGGCATGTGTATCATGTGGGGGGTCCTGCCTCCAAAACTCAGGTTCATCCTCTGCATCAAAACTCTCCTCAGAGGAGGACTCTAACGGAACATCCTCGGGTTGGACAGTAAGTGTCCAGACCGCATGCAAACAACTATTGTATGAACTGGTAGGTCTCTCGGGTGCAACAAACACTCGGTCGAATGAATCAAATACATCAGCTGGTAGGAAAGTCCTACACAAACGTGTAATCAATATGGGATGGGAGTATTTGGCACCTCGTGTGCGTGAAGAGTTGGCTATTAGTGCATGGAAGATGACCTTATTCAAACAAACCGAGTGTTGACGAGTCATTAAATCATGTATAATTTGTAACACTGGTCTGTTGAAAGAGGAGGTGTGGTCAAGCCCTAAAATATTGCGTTGGATCCAACGTCCAACGCAATGAACATTTCTAAACATCGTACTGGCTTTGAGCCCACGATCCTGCTCAGTACAACGAGCCCCCATAACAGTCATATAATCAATCAAAGGGAGAGGCTCGCTGTGTTGCGTGATGGATGGGACAGTAGTGACTTCCTCAAGAAGAGGAAGCGTGACAAGTAGGTCTCCTGAGGGCATGTGTACAGTGAACTGGTACATGTGTGGATCAATCGATGCTTGGTCAAGATGCGTGTAAAACATTGTCACCAGTTCGGGACAATAAAATGCATCGGTCTCAGTGTTGTCGTACACTAGTGAATACCAATTCCTTGCCCTAATTCGTTCTAAAAATACATGCCCATAACCATTCACATCACATAAAATCCGCCCAAAATCTTTCTCAACAAAAATTGATGGTGCCATGATATGAATTAAGATCAAAAAGCAGTAAAAAGGAAAGATGAGAAGTCGAACCACCCCCGGAATTCGTGGGGGGAAGAACTTTGGTCTCTGCAGTGGATTCAGGAGTCTCTGAATAAGAATATAGCACCAGATCACCAACAAGAACGTGAAATCGATCGGAGCAGAATTTTTCTGGGCGCAGGAGACTTTGACTTTGCCGCAGATTCCTGGTTGGAGTCGCAGACTGGCGGCAGAACAGTGAGATCTGGGGAGGAGAAAAGGTTCAGAGTGCGGCGCTTTTGATAGGAAGTTGGAGATCTGAGGAAATTTTCGCTTGTGAAGGAGAAGTGTAGGGTGGAGAGATATTTATAGGAGGGAAGAATTAAGAGGTTTCCACTTCTATCCCTAGGTCAAAAGGATTTTTACCACATTGGAAGTTGTAGCTTTGAAAAGGGAAGTTTGACTCTTGGGAATTTGGAATGACCTAGAAATTTGGAATTCTTGAAAGAAGGATTTTGAGGAAACCTAGGAATTTAGAAAGATTTTAAATTTGGAAAGTGTAAAAACTCCTTTAAGCATAAAAATCCCTCCTTTATTTTTATTTTTATTTATTTTATTTTATTTTATTTTTTTAATTAATTTCTAAAAGAAGTGTAAAAGAAAAAAAATCTAAAAAATCTAAGTTAGTAAAGAAGGAGAAAAATTACCTTAAGGTGGTGGTTCCGGCGGCGGTCTGATTGGTCCACGAAACATGGCCCAATCATCTTTGCGTTGGGTTTTGAGGAACCCACCAAAAATATCAGGAATATGACCCACTAAAAAGATAAATCCTTGAAAGATTTTATTAAGTACATGACCCCATCTAATTTTCATTTTTCATAATAAATTTCAGAGTCAAATTTGTCAAGATCCTTGTCCCAGAATGGATTATGAAATGATAGATTGGTCGACTTGGACTCGGGATGGACAGAAACTAACACTGACTCAGGAAGGTGACTGAAATCAAGTAAAGGTTCAGGAGTCGAAGTGAGTTCATGAATTGGGTCCAAGTCAAGAAAATGAAGCTCAAATCCACAATCATTTCCCCCAGATGGAATGTGACTATCTAAGATTAGTGATTCAAGTTCAGGAGGGTTGGGAATCAAAACTGACTCTAAAATGTTACTCAAATTGGGTAACAAAAAGGAGTTAATAATGATTTAGGTATTTGAACTAAATCACAAACTTGAGGGTCAAAGTCACATTCCACATTGAGTTCAATATCAAAAAATGAAGAACTTGCCAATTTGTCAATAGGATCAACAAAAGTATATAATTGGTCAAGTTCAATGTGATCCTCAAAGATGGGTGATTCAACTTCATTATGAATTGGGACAGGATCCAATGTCGACTCCGGGAAAAGATTGAAGTCAGGTAAAGTTATCGGAGTCATTATTGAATCAGGAAAAAGAATTGAATCACTAAGTTGGGTTCAAGATCACATTCCTCATGTAATTCAATTTCACAAAAATGTGAACTTGCCAATTTATCAATGGGACTTTCAAAAGTATGGAATTGGTCAAGTTCACTATGATCATCAAAGATTGGTGATTCAATTTCAAAATGGACTGGTACTGGATCCAATACTAACTCGGGAAATGAAGTGAAATCATGTGAAGACACTGGAGTCATAATTGAATCAGGAAGGAAAATTGAATCATCAAGTGGAAGTTCAGGATCATGATCATGTTCAAGTTCAATCTCAGGAAAAGGAAAACTTGCCAAAATGTCAATGGGATCTGAAGTTTGGACAAGTTCAGGTGGACAAGCTGAAATTGAATCTTGATTTCCAAGGCTACATGACTCTTGGCTTGGACAGAATGGTTAGTGACATTAGAAATAGGATGAAGAGCTTGGATCATCAAATCTATGTCACGGTTTCTAGCATTTTGAGCATGAGTCATGTCTTCCAGCATCTTTCAAAATTGATGATTTCATTATTTTGATGAAAAGATGAAGTGTTGTCTTGGAAGTGATGATGAAATTGTGAGTCAAAAATGTGTGGTGATGGAAGAGTGGACTCACACAAGAAATCTTTACTCGTTTCCATGGCAAATGGTTGTTCATTAGGAAAAGGTGGAAGTGAGTAAGATTCTTGAAAATATGGTGGAATTGGAGAGGCAAATGGTTTTTGAAGTTGTTGCTCAACTCTCTGTAAATTGGCTTCTATACTCTTAAGTATCTCCGATTTTTCTTCAATTGGCGGAGTATAAGAAGGAGTATATGAAGCGGAATCAGGAAATGAATACAGTGGATATTGTGGACTTGGTGGGAATGGTGGACAAGGAGGTTGATAATTAAACTCGGGGGACTGGAATCCCCAATGACTCGGTGAAGAGTGGAAATTATTATGAAAATTATAATTATTAGATGGGGGGTATGGGTCATATTGATTCGGATAAGGCCAACTCGGTGTATGTGGTTGGTGCATATTGTAAAACACCGGGTTGGAATTATCCGAATATGAAGTTGGTGTGAAATATGGATTCATGTTCGGATGGAAAGAATTATTATTGTTGAATGCCGTATCACAAACAATCACAAACAAAAAAGAAAAATCAAACAACAAACAAAAAGAAAAGAAAAAAAATCAAAACCAAGCCAAAAGAATGGTTGACCTAGACCTAGACGACTCCTAACTGATTAGATCGTCCACGGGAGGTTTAGTGTAGACGTAGACCACAAGTTAATCAGCCAGGGAAGGGCAAGGTTGGTGGGAGGTTTTCCGTCAGAGACGTTCCTTAATTAAGTAACCAGCAACCTTCGGGCTTTCGGCCCTCAATCCCTTTCCTAGACACTGATTTTGCAAGAGTCTATTTCCAACACTTTCCCCCCTTAGGATAATCTCCTAGATGAGTCCGAGATGTCCCTAGGGCCAACGTCTATCAAATTTTATTAAATTAGGCTTGGGTTAGTGAGTGCTGGGATGGTGGTTTTTGGGCTAAGGAAAGGGTAATGAAATCCCCCACCTTATCTTATTTACGGGTTATGCCCTTAAAAATGAATTGTGCAAGTGTACAAAAAAAATATAACTAGAATTCACTCAAAGCATGAAAATCAAGCAAGAGATGATTCCTAGTCTATATGCAATGCGAAACGTACCTTGCCTCCAGCACTCTTCAACAGTAAAAGTAAAGAATTGAAAGACACGTGCCTAAAATGCAAATGTCTAAACAATTTTTAACTTTTCAAACAATTTTTTACTGTTGATTAATTTAGCAGGTATATGGTGAAAAATACAGGAATTCAATTATAGCAGTAGCTTTATTTTGCAGAATCAGAGCCCCTGCAGAAAAATTGTAAGTAGTTCACTCAGAATTGCCGCAGATCCGTGGCAAAAAACCAGGATTCCGCGGCAAAACTGAGGGATCATGGTCTCTGCTTTCGAGAGCAGAGGCCCAGGTCCACTTATATGTCACTGCAAGCAAAAATTTTCCTGTTTCTTCTCCTGTAACCTGCAACAGAGAAGACACTTCGTTTAGTTCTTCACTTTAAAGAAAATCCGTTGCTCTTCCCGGCAACGGCGCCAAAAAATTTGATTCAGACGGGAAAGGTGTATGTAAATGTATCGATGTATCCTTTCCTATCTCCGCTGTAGCATAGAGCTATACCGAGTCGATTCTCAGGGAGAGCTAGCGATGGAAGCGTTACGAATCGTAGTGAAGAAATGTAAACGAAGTGTCTTCTATGCTTAATAGAATAAAACAATCATGGAACAAGAATTGAAAGAATGGATGAATATGTTCATGGTGAAAAGTGGAAAAGAAATCAAGATTGAATTTGGTATTAACACTAGAAAGAATGAAAACTTGAAGAATCAAACCATGACTAGCTTACCTTACTACCTTACCAATACTTACTAAACTCCGTGATAGTGAAAGCGTGCCTCATGTTGTCACTCCATCGGCGTAGGTTTCGTCTTGCGTGTTGATCTAATTACTTTCCCATTGCATGAAGGGTGGTTTACCCCATCGGAGAAGAGAAGACCATCCAACTAGCAAGATGAACTAAAGCAATCACCCATGAGTTAGTGAAGATGGCAAGGCTAGTGGTTAGCTAGTACATGGTAGAAAAATTAGTACAAGCCATTAACAAATAAAAGCAAAGCATGAAGTAAAATTGCAAGGAAATAAAAGCAAGCAAGTAAAGAAAGCAATTAAAGAAAGCAAGTAAACTAGAACCAAGCTCAAGTGGAGGAAGGAGAATGGATAAATCCTTGTTGCTTCAAGTTGTTACACCTTGATTACACAAGCTCTCTCTCTCACAATCTCTCTCTTTCACAAAGTATCTAGGGAAGAAGAAGAGGGACTAAAGAACTAAACCTAGAGAAAAACCTATGAAAATTACAACAACTAACAATTTCTCCTCTCTTCTCTCTTCTCTGTTCAGTCTTTGCTCGCAGGTCCAGGTGAAGTATTTATAGGCCCCAGGTGAAGGATCCAGAACCTAGTTTGTTGGCGCAAAATCCGAGATCCTAACAACCTGTAACTGCCGCATAGGCGCGGCAAAATCCCGGATTCTGCGGCAACTTGAAGGTTGTTGGGCAACAGAATTCTGTTGCAGGTTGGTTGCGAAGTGGTTATCCACGTGGTCTTCTAGAACCTTGAGTTGTTGCGTGGATCTCTCTGGATCTTGGATTCAAATTTGGGGCTTTATCTTAATCTTGAATTTAATCCCTTTAATTATTGCTAATTAAAGTGATTATTGGATTATCTCTCCATTAGAGTGTGAACCTGCAAATATATAGAGAAGATGAGTAAAAATTATATATTTATTACAAAAATGCATGGGAATAATGAGGCAAAATATGCAATATTGGATCACAATCACTGCTTCATGGCCATTTGAAGCATGGGGAATAGACGTCGTAGGACCAATCAGTCCTTCTTCGACAAAAGGTCACCGGTTTATCCTAGAAATAACCGACTACTTCTCAAAATGGGCGGAGGCTATACCACTGGTTGAAGTCAAAGCCTCCAATGTAGTTCACTTTATCAAGCACCACGTCATCCATCGATTTGGTGTCCCTAGGCGGATCATCCACGACAACGGTCCCAATTCATAAGCCAAGTATTCTATCGGTTCTGCAATAAATACCGAATTCAAAATGTAGCTTCAACTGCCTATAATCCTGCTGCCAACGGCTTGGCGGAAGCATTCAACAAAACAATCATCAAGCTGCTCAAGAAATTCGTCTCCTCGAATAAGCGAGATTGGGACGAAAAGCTCGGTGAATGTCTTTGGGCCTACCGAACCACGGTGCGGACACCGACAGGCAATACGCCTTTTTCCCTGGTATATGGGTGCGAAGCAGTCCTCCCATTGGAAATCCAGATGCCATCGTTGCGCGTAGCTCTGATTACTAAAATCACATCAGAGGACAATGATCGCCTACGCCTTCAAGAGCTCGAAGCTTTGGACGAGAAGCGACTACAAGCTCAGCAGCATATCGAGCTATATCAAGCTCGAATCTCAAAAGCCTTCAATAAGAAGGTCAAACAGAGAGTCTTCCAGAAAGGAGACCTGGTCTTAGCCGTCAGACGATCGATGATTATGACGCACAAGACCAAAGGCAAATTTCAGCCTAAATGGGAAGGACCGTTTGTAATAGAAACAGTCTATTCAAACGGAGCATACCGCCTCGCGACTGCAGAGGGCGACCTACTCATGATGCCGATCCTTGGCAAGTTCTTAAAGAAATATTATCCTTAATCAAGGATCCTTCTCTTGATCAAGTTAACACTACACCTCTGATCAAGATCTCCGTGTCTGGAGCACACACAAAGAGAGCCTTTCTCTTCCTCCAAGTGAGGTCATACAGCCGAAAACCAACAGGAACCTGGCCGCGCACCGGTTATCCTAAAGGGGAATCAAGGTTATGCAGACATTAACCTAATAATCCAATATCCTTTAACGATTAAGGATAGAGGAAAATGTTGGCCTATAAGCCCAACATAAGTCCTCGACAACTCATCATGCTGAGGGGAATAGCATGGCTAGCCCAACTCAAACGGTAGTTGGTAAAGGCATATCAAACCCGTTGACAGCTGGGGATTTGCTAAAAATCCTAAGGGACCAGTTCCCATTTGATTCCCTCTCCAGAATCACTTACCAATTCTCATCCATAGGATGGTAAGGCCACATATATTCCGCTGTTATGTTAACATTAAACCTATGACAGCAGTTCCCTCATCTCTCTCCGAGAGAATGAGACCTCCAAAATCACTTACCAATTCTCATCCATAGGATGGTAAGGCCACATATATTCCGCTTTTATGTTAACATTAAACCTATGACAGCAGTTCCCTCATCTCTCTCCGAGAGAATGAGACCCCAAAGTCACTTACCAATTCTCATCCATAGAATGGTAAGACCACATATACATTTCGCTGTTACGTTAACATTAAACCTATGACAGTGATTCCGTCGTTTCTTCCCGTGAAAACGAGACTTCTCCCAAATTCTACTACGAACTCGATACTTATTGACATTTACAAAAGATAAGTATCACCAACCTTGAGCTTGGTGGCGTCTCATTTGGTTATGTCATTGCGACCTCTGAACCAGTAGACAGCTAAGTCTCAACCCCGAGCCCTGTTGACATTTACAAAAGACAGGTCTCGATACTTATTGACATTTACAAAAGATAAGTATCACCAATTTTTGAAGCTTGGTGGCGTCTCATTCGGTTATGTCATTGCGACCTCTGAACCAGCAGACAGCTAAGTCTCAATTTCGAGCTTGTTGACATTTACAAAAGACAACAAGTCTCAACCCCGAGCCCTGTTGACATTTACAAAAGACAGGTCTCGATACTTATTGACATTTACAAAAGATAAGTATCACCAACCTTGAGCTTGGTGGCGTCTCAATCGGTTATGTCATTGCGACCTCTGAACCAGTAGACAGCTAAGTCTCAACCCCGAGCCCTGTTGACATTTACAAAAGACAGGTCTCGATACTTATTGACATTTACAAAAGATAAGTATCACCAATTTTTGAAGCTTGGTGGCGTCTCATCCGGTTATGTCATTGCGACCTCTGAACCAGCAGACAGCTAAGTCTCAATTCCGAGCCCTGTTGACATTTACAAAAGACAGGTCTCGATACTCGTTGACATTTACAAAAGACGAGTATCACCAATTTCTGAAGCTTGGTGGCGTCTCATCCGGTTATGTCATCGCGACCTCTGAACTGGCAGATAGTCAAGTTTCATCTACCATTGAGTTTAGTAGCGTCTCAACTGGTTATGTCATTGCGACCTCTGAACCAGCAGACAGCTAAGTCTCAACTTTGAGCCTGTTGACACTTACAAAAGACAGGACTCACCAATGCTTGCTGACATTTACAAAAGGCAAGTATCTCCCCTTCAGCCCCGCAAAGGGCTAACCACAGGATCGCTGACGTCTTAATCGGTTATGTCATTGCGACCTCTGAACCGACGGATAGCCACGTCTCAAAGATTACGTCCTCAAGCAAGAACAAGATTGGAAATCCGACAGAAGCCAAAACAAAAGAAAGAATTTCCATTAATTCGAAAAGATGGGGACACATGAAGGCACGTATACAATGACCTACAAGCGTACGCTGTACGATCTGAGCCGCCCTCTGAGGACGTGTAGCCTCGTCTTCCTATCATCAGCAGCCTGGGCGAGCGCCTGTAACCTCAGCTCAGCCTCATCAAAGTTCACCGCCTGGGCCAGACGAGCTTCAACTTCCGCCAAAGTTGCCCTCTGTGACAACTCCTGTCGCGCAAGCTCCTCACTCTGAGCTCTGAGCTCTTCATGCCGCGCAGTTTCCTCAAGACGCACCGGTATGGCCTTGGATAAGAGGAGATTTGCTTTCCTGATCATTTCCTCAGCCTTCGCAATCTTATCCTCAGCGCCAAGAAGAGCACTAGTGGAGGCGTCAATTGCACTTCCAACCTCCGCTTGCCTCGTTTCCAAAGATTTCAAATCAGAAGAGACGGCCTTAGCAGCTTCTTGAGCAGCAAGCCGGGCCTCGTGCTTTTGGGCAACAAGACAAGCGAGCTGCTCGTCAGCTAAGGACGCCGGGTCTGAGCGATAGAGACGGCGCCACTCCTCTACAGCCTTCTCAAGTTCATCCACCAGGAGTTCTAAAGCAGCAGCCTGATGATACCCCTCAAAGTCCCGAATGCTCTCAATGTCACGAGAGAGGACCACCTTCAGCTTTGAGAACGGTATAGGCGAGCCCTTCAAAACTAGGTCGATAGTTCGCTCCAAGCTTCTATAAAAGCTATCGACCAGGTCACCTATGTAATCATTCTCGGCCTCAGCCATTTCTGGCAGGGAGGCAACCTCGGAATAGTCCACCAGCCTGGTCGACGCCGTCGCAGAAGAAGCAGCGGGAACACTGACAGTAGCAGGGCTAGCCGAAGGCGATCTCGGCGGAGTCCTCATCGAAACCAGCACGCCAGCCACCGCGGAGGTAGGACTGGCAACCACCTCTTGAGCAGTAGGCTCAATCACCAGGGTTGGAGAAGTAGGGCTCGCAATCACCCTCAATGCCGCACTCGGCAAAACAGTCCGCACCTCACTCGTTGATGTGATTGGGAGTGAGGATACCTCCGGCACTACCGCCCCTTCAACCTCTGGTCCTTCAGCTGATTTGGGCCGATAAGAAGGCAGGTCGCCGTACAGCGCGTCCAACACAGCAGCATCCGCTGTGGCCGAAGTGCTCATGTCACCCCTCGATCCCTCAGGAAGATCTACCGGCTCCCTTGAAGCTGATGCGTCTTGAGGCCGAACACCTGTAACAAGACTGCGGTTAGTCGGGACACTACATACAGAAAAAGCCAAGAGGGTACGACAATACCAAAGGATGATGTTACCTCGAACATCTCGTCGGCCGCACCAGTCTCCAGAGGCTCCATCGAAAATTTTTGGCAGAATCAACACGAATAGCCGGCTCGTTTTCACTTGCCGAGTATCCTGTGGACCACCCGATAGAGCTCGATGTCTCAGGACTCCCTTTAGAAGTCCCAACGCCTGAAGGACCAACATCAGCCGCGCCACTCCCAGACTCTTCCGAGTGAGCAGGGGAACCGGCTGCAGCCCCATAAGTGAATAGGGGATCATAATGTTCCCCTTGCTCCCCAGCCGTCTCGGCTCCTGCAACAAGAAGCAAAGGATGAGTTATCGAAACACACCAGAAGCATTATATGAACAAGGGTAACCTCACCCAGACCTAGAGCGAATTCACCGCTAGTCGGTTCAGCAACTGACGGTTCAGCCGCTAATGGGGCAGCAGGAGGAATCGCTGTAGAGGGATAACCCTCTACGACAATCGTAGGAGCTTGACGACGGGGCTTCTTCGCCAACGATTTCCTACGAGAGCTACCCGCTCGTTTTCTCTTGAAGTGGACGTCAGAATCCTCTTCTTCCACTCCTTCCACACGTCGTGGGGAAGATGTCCCCATCACACCAGAACCAGCCGCAGGAGTATCAGCTCCAGCCCCCGCCTCGAAGCGAGGACTCCCTGCATCAGAAGCCTCGCTGTCATTCACAGCAATGAATTCTTCCAAGCCGGGGACACGAACCCGTTTGCCTTCTCTCTTATCAGAGGCTTTCCGCTTCAGTCGCTGAGAGATTAACTTCACACCCGTACTATTGGCATTAAATCCAGGAGGTGTGGAGTTGGAAGCCGCGTACCACTGGCAAAAGCATAGGGTCGTCGAGAGACCGGGGTCCTGCAGCGGCGTGCGTAGCCACGCCCCAGTGCCATCCGCAGTAAAGAACCGCCAGGCACGGGCCCCATCAATAAGACTCCCCATGAAAGCCAGGTCCGAATTGGGGTTGCCCACATACAGCTGGTCGTACCCGAATTGGCGGGCAAATCGACTTGGGACGTAGGGTTCCAGGTAGCAGGTATCCCCACTCCTGTACAGCAAATGCGAGGGCCGGATGCTGATCAGCCACTCGAAAACGCCCCGACTCATGGGAGACCACCCTGACTCCGCATCTCAGAATTTCTCGTTGTATCCTGCGCCCCGAATGCGAGGAAAACAGCGGAATAGGCTATAAGCGTCATGACGACGCACTAACTTACGGGCCTCGGCCACGTAGGCTTTCATCCAAGAGCAACCTTCGAATCGGCGGAGAAGCGCCGTTCGAACACCCTGCGGAGGATCTTCCCCAGCTCCAATCAAAGTAGGGCAGCGTAAGGCGAACCACGCCATCAAGTAGGTGTACGGTAGACCCACCCTAGGATTGGGTCCATCGCAAGGAAGGATAGCACTCTTCCCACGTCTTGTCGCCGGTGGCCTGCAGAAAGCCTCCGTTAGTACGCGAAGGCCTCTTTGAATACAGCATACCATGGCTGGGAGAAGACCCAGACGATGACCATGGGCCAGGCGAACGGCGGGTAGCAGAACATTCGGGTGGACGATGTCACCCGAGGAAGAAGGCACAACACACTTCTTTAACCAGACGGTTAAGAAACCGGCCAGCAGCGCCTTTCGAGACATAGGCCGACGGGCCTGATGGTGAAAGCTCCGAAGGGTATCACCCTTCTCATAAGGACCTGCGACTTCTGTTACGACGATATCCCTTTGGAGACACATCTCCATCCGTTCAACAATATCGCCATCAGCAACTCCGCGATGAGCTGCTTCAGGAGCATTCTTCATGTCTGGGAACAGGTAACTTCCCCAGCTCTTTAAGCTCTTCGAGCTACCCTTGCCACCACCGTGAATGCTAGAACAAATATGCAAGTGGCACATCAACTCCCGATAAGTCTCGAGCATAGCGGGCTCCTGCTTCTCCAGAATAGCCAACTCCGCCTCACAGGAAAAGTACTCTTCGTATGGAAGAGACCCGAAAGGCAAAGCAGAGATTTCCCACATCTCATGCAAAGCCATGCCCAGCTCGCCAACCGGGGTGAAGAAAGTCCCCGAAGCCGGGCAGTACAACTCAAGGATGGCGTAGAAGCACGCCACCTTCATCTCAATGCCGTAGCAGGTCGCCCTGACGGCCTCATAGAGATTTAACCCCTCCAAGTCCTCCTCGAAGTGAGCGAGGATATAATTGGTTAACTCCGCCCACCATGTCTTAGGAGGATGAACCCAACCAGGAGCCCTGAAGTCAGTTGCAGGATAGTTCCCGTCAATTGCGCAGAATTGAGTGCCAAAGGTCTGCGCCACAGCCGGGTTCTCTCCCACTGGAAGTTCCCGCGATACCTTCCCAGGGTATAGCCCCATTATGCTGAGGGGAGGGCCCGCCCTCGAATAGCCCGACTGAAAGGTTAATCTCCCAACATGGACGGATTCGACGCTTCGGCTTACACCCCACGCCATCTTCCGAGCCTGAGTCACATTCATGAAAGAAGATAAAGGAAAGTGTCGCTTAGTCGACGGAAGGTAAAACTTCTCGCCATCCAGTTGAAAGATCCATTGTCCTTCGCCTGCTTGCAACTGGTGATCGGGATCGGATGCGGCATCCCCGAACATAAAGTCGGGCTTTCTGTAAGTCCGACGGTCAACATCCTCAAGAGGAGCCGTGGTCAAGATACTCCGCGTGGTCTGCGGATGACCGCCTTGGATGAGCGTATCCCGGACGAGGGAGCTCCGCTCACTGAACAAAGAAGCCTGTCCATGGAACTGCAGGCTGAGGTTACCATCTGCTCCACTGGTCAGCCCAAACAGACTGCTCAGGAGATCGGGAGTGTAATGCACTGCAAAGATAGAAATGAACTATGATTAGTTCAACAGTCAAGTGAGGCATAGCCTCGCTCAGCAAGCAAGGCCAGCAAGGCGATAGCCTCGATGAAGCTTGATCTCGCGGATAAAACTGCATTTTTGCAGAAGGCGTCCAAAGTACCAACTTCGCTTAAACAGGAAGTGGTATAGCCCTAAGGGCTAACGTCACCAAGAGGGCATCATGGTCAAAAGTCACCCTTCGTGACCATGACTGAAGGAACAGACCTATATCCTGTTCCTCAACAGGATGGAGACTGCCCGAGTAATGGCTTCGTACGAGGAACTGTTCGGTTCTTAATTCCCTTGTGCAAGGAAGATAGGGAGATTCAAGGAAACGAGTTCCCTAATGAGGACAGATCATATTCGATCATCCTAATAGCCAAATGTTGGCACCAAAGGAGAGAGACCACGGTCTCTAATCAGATAGGAAAATCCCTTACCGGTGACTGGTCGCTCGATGACCGGAGGAGGAGGACCCTCCGCTGCAGAAGTCGCCACTTCTTTTCCCGCTCGTCTTTTGGGCGCCATTAAAGAGTTGCAAGAGTTCTCAGGGTTCTCTGAACAAAGAAGGAAGAGGAAGAGGGAAAGTCAAGAAATCTCTCTGAAAAAAGGAGATCTTTTCCTGCTCAGCCCGATCGGGCTTTTATAGGCCAATCAGCGCCTGAAACGAGGCCTCGAAAAGGGCGTATGCCGCCGTTTTGAATTAATTCGAAACGCTGCCCAAAGCGCCTTCCCGAGAAGCGCTACTTCGATTCCGCTAAGGGTTAACTTCGCCCTGGCTTAAAGTGCGGATTTCGCACAATCCTTCAAGGACATTCGCCGAGAGGCTTACCTTAGCCCTCTAAAAAGGCGCTGACATGCCAGTCTCGCGAAGATCACTCAAAGAAAGGACTATGTCCTTAACTCCGCATACGGTTTAGCCCCGCTATGGCCAAACCTTCAAAGAAAGCAAGCGAAGATCAGATGATTAGAAGATGAACTTTCATTGATTTAAAAAAAAAAAGAAGGGTACATTGATATTACATCGAAGTTGTGTTTCATACAACACACCCAGTTGCTCGACAGGGTAATTTGTGCAAAAAAGCATACAAGTGGTTTTATCCGCTTCTAAGTCAAACCGACTGGACAAAGGAGGCCTTCCTCCTACACAAGGCCGTAATCAGTGGTGCCGCAAGGACACGGTCATTATTCTCCACAAAAATGGCAGGTCTTGCCAGGCCATTTTTGTTGAAGCCTGGCAATAGAAACCTATCGCCGCCAACACGATAGATCACGTATAATGGGAATCGGCAGTGATACCAGTGATCTAACGGGTGTGAGGGCCGCTTTCCCGAAGTGGATCGCCCTTAAAGGCCACCAAAGTTGAAAGTTGGCAATGATGCCAGTGATCTCACAGGCGACGCCCACTATCTTGAAGCGGATCATCTCCGACAAAGCGGCTACCAGCCTCACCTCAGAACGAATCATCTCGGATAAGAGGCTGCCAGCAGCCTCTGGGATATGCACCCGCTGCCCCGAATTGTTCCTCCTGCTTAAAAGTAAAGCTTCAACCGGGGAAGCATAAGGCAATTTTATGGTTCCTTCCATCAAGTCACAAGATTGGCGAGCATAGCCCACTGCAAGGCAAATCAGAACAGATTAGCAGTTAAGCACAGAAAAAACTGCAAATCAGAATCTTTGGGTCAAAGCAATCCAATTTCAGTAAAAGCAGAGGACAAGCCTCGCCTGCACAGCACTGATGGGCTGGCTCAGCAAACGCCAAGCCCAAGCCTCGCCTATATGGCTAGCCAGACTGACCCCGTGGGATAGTCTTAACTCTGCCTATATGGCAAGACTGGCTCAACTATTAAAGAGACCAAGTCCCAAGTTTTGTCTGGGCAGCGGATTTAACATGAAGCGATCTTTCTAGGAAGCTATGCCAAAATCCTTCTCTACAGATCAGTCAATTGTAAGATGAAGAACAAGGGAAGCTAATCCCTGAAGCAGCTGTTAAAGCTGAATTAAGGGAGATGAATCGGTGAAGTCGTTGAATGATCAAGACTTACCGGTCCTTGGCCGGATAATGACCAGAGTGGGCATTCCCACTAGTTCAGAGATCTGAGTATCTCTTTCAAACCAAGAGAAGAGAAGAGAGGCAAAGCACTTCTCTTCAGAGGACCTCAAGTGTCCTATTTATAGGCCCCATGGCCTGAGCGCTGCCGCCTCAAGCGTGGAAGCACGAGCGCATTTAAGGCATTTATCACGCCTTGAGAAAAGGGACGGTCTCCCTTGGAACCGTGCAAGGGAGAAACGTCTCCCTCATAAAGGCACTTATTGCGCCTTGAAGAAAGGGAATATCTTCCCTCGGAAACGTGCAAATCGGAGAATATCTCCCTCGATCAGCACGAAGAAAGGAGTAATCCTTCTCGTAACCAGCCCACGACAGTTGATCTCGGGAAAGTGACATGCCCTCCCAAGCGAACATATCATCAGAAGCCCAGATGCGGGGCTACTAGCTGCGAAGCTACCCAGTCTACATGATTCCTCGGCGAATCTACATCCCAAAGCAGGATTTAAAGCGAAGCTGAACTCAACCATCATGGCGACGTTCATACTCCACACACCACCAATCAAAGCAGTTCAAAGTATTTCGAAGTCTGAGCCATTGTAGACTTCTGAAAACTTTGAAGGGGGTCTTGTTGACACTTAAAAAAGACAAGATTCTTATTGGTCCGAACAATGTCTAAACTTGTTGACATTTACAAAAGACAAGTGACAGACGAGCTGAAGACCAGTTTTCACCCATCTCTGAGGGACAAGGAAGCAACTTGGACTCCACTGATCCAGCAAGCAGACAGTGAACCCAGATTTTTTCTAAACAGACCTCAGCAGGTCTAAGGTGCTAGCACTTAGCATTACATGAGCCCAAAGGGATAGCCTCGCTTGAGAGGCTAATATCACTCGACTTCGCCTTGAAGCCATTCAAAGCCTCGCCAGGAAGCTAACTCGCAAACTTCGCCACAGAGGACTTCCAGCTCCGCCAAAGGGTTTCTTTCGGACTTCGCCAGAAACCGTCTCTAGCTCCGCTACGAGCTCAATGCGGGCAGCGCCACTATTGATCTGCTATGGTCAACCTTTGACCAATCAAATCTCCAGATGAGATCGGATCCAATCAGATCAAATCTAATTAAGGTCAAATCAGAGATCAAATTTGGCGGTTGATTGCCACAATCTCTTGACTCTTCTAAAACGAGTAAGAAGATCAGGGGAAATCCTCCAACGATATGGAAAGGATCAAAACAGATCAAGAGGATCAACCGACCTGCCAATTCTAGCTCCGCAGAAGCTATCTTAGCCTCGTAGCAAGGCTACTTTCCAGATTTAAACAGATTTGATTCAATCTGTTTTCATATCTTCAAGGGACGATTATACCCTTGCTCTCCCTATAAATAGCCCACCAGGGGTACAAGGAGAAAGAGAGATACGAGGATCGATCGATCAAGAGAGAGAGGCATACAAGAGGACTCCACAAGCAGAGGCTTCTTCATAACGCATCGTGCGTTCTCGAATTCAGAGACCTTTTAGAGAATTGCTTTCTCTATTCAGGGTGTTGATACCCTAACATCGTCCTTCTTCTCAAGGAATCTCCAAAACCAGGCGAGAAGGAATTCCTAATTGAAGGCGATTTTGAGAAGCAGCAAGAGGGTTCTACCAACCTTCTGTTCTCTGATTCCCCGAACCAGGCGAGAAGGGAATCTCATCGCTCGCATCGTCAAAGGGACAAAGTGGTCGCGAGCTGATCAGACTCCTATCGGCACACTTCTCCAGAATCTCTGAGGGGATCTACTTGTAATCTTTTTTAGAATACTTGTAATTTAGCTCCTCAAACTCTTTTTTGTAAGTTTTCCCCCTTTGCAAAAATAATGGAAAACAACCATAGCGTACATCAAGCTACCCACCGCACTGGCATATGGAACGTGAGACATATACTCACGCTCTTGAACACTCCTTGGAGACATCTTTGCTGACAATTTGAAGTGAGGAGCCATAGGTGTACTAACAGACTTGGTAACCTTGCTGATATTAAACCTCTCTAGTACCTTCTCCAAATAGCCCTTCTGAGTTAAACTTACCCTGCCAGCTCTCCTGTCTCTAGTGATCTCCATGCCCAATACTTTCCTAGCTTCACCCAGGTCCTTCATCTCAAACTCTGACGATAGAACTTTCTTCAGAGAATCAATAGCAGATCTCGACCTCGAAGCAATCAACATATCATCTACATAGAGAAGTAGATAGATATACTCACCTGATGGTAGCCTGTTGTAGTACACACATGGATCAAAATGGCTACGCGTGTACTTCTTCTTCCTGATGAAGCTATCAAATCGCTTGTACCACTGTCTAGGAGACTGCTTCAATCCGTACAACGACTTCTTTAGCTTGCATACTAACTCTTCCTTCCCTGCAGCTTTGTAACATGTGGGCTGTGTCATATAGATCTCCTCCTCAAGATCGCCGTGGAGAAAGGCGATCTTCACATCAAGTTGGTCAAGGTCCAACTCATTCTGCGCAACCAAGGCCAATAGAATACGAATTGACGAGTGTTTAACTACAGGGGAGAATACCTCGTTATAGTCAATTCCTTCCCTCTGAGCGTAGCCTTTAGACACCAACCTTGCCTTGTAGCGCACTGCATCTTCTTGGAGAGATCCTTGCTCCTTAGCATATACCCACTTGCACCCTATGGCCTTCTCCCTTTGGGCAACTTGGTAAGTTCCCATGTGTCGTTCTTGTAGAGAGATTGTATCTCTTCATTCATGGCCGCTTTCCACATCCTTGCTTCCGAACTGATCTCAGCTTCTCTGAAGGTAGATGGAATAGCCTCCTCGACAACTGAAAGTGCATACGCGACGACCATATCAGTGGTGAGCCAGCCAGGTCTCCTAGTGTTCCTCCGTGGTCTTTCAACTGCAGTAGGATCTGTAACAGTACCCATGACCTGCTCCTGACCCTCTTCAACATCTTCAGCATCTTCTTCAACTGCTTGATCACCACCCCGTGTCACCTCAGGAATGATCTGAACTGATACTGAATCCTCTAGAGATGGTGGATCTGCATCAATCTCCACCTGCTGCAATAGCTCCTTGGTCTTGTTGGTCTCCACGACATCCTTTCTGAGTATGAACTTGTTGTCCTTTTGGTCCCAAATCTTGAACCCCTTGGTTCCTCGCTTGAAGCCAACGAACACCCCTTTCTTTGACCTTGGGTCCAACTTGTCTTCTCTGACATGGTAGTAGGCTGGACATCCGAAGACCCGTAGCAAATCATAGTCACCAACAGCTTTTCCTGACCAAGCTTCAAGAGGGGTCTTCCCCCTATTGCAGACGACGGTAACCTGTTCACAAGATGGCATGCATACGCCAAAGCTTCAGCCCAAAACATCTTTGACAGTCCTGCATTGGATAACATACACCGAACCTTCTCTAGCAAAGTTCGGTTCATCCTCTCAGCCACCCCATTTTATTGCGGAGTCTCTCGTACCGTGAAGTGTCTCTCTATGCCCTCATCAAGGCATAGCTATAGGAAAGGATCCGATTTGTACTCTCCTCCATTGTAACGCCCCGATTCCACGGATACGGGGACGTCACTGCAACGTATATACGTAAGTCCGAATTACCTTCCCGTATATACGCTAAGCATCAGTACAGACAAGAATCAGAGTACGGAAGCATATGGTGCATTATACATTCCAACACATATATATATACAATCACAGAGCTATCACCAGGAGTGATGAATATTACAAGAATATAACATCACATACAAGCGCAAATGCGAGAGTACAAGGAATATACATAAATGAACAGTATAAAAGGGAGCTCACATACATGTATACAAGGAACCGTACAAGTATGAATAGGAAAAGAGCACTCACGAGTTTACTAAGAAGAAACTCGAGAGGCACACAGGGGGCCTGGAAGGATGTGGCTCTGGACGGTCGGCTGGAGATCCACGCTATCGCTGCGCCACTCTGATCAGCGAAGGGGTAAATCCACTCGCTCCAAGCTCCAAGACCTGGACGTGAGAATCCAGGGGAGTCAAATGATACTCCCCAGGCGAGTGGTGAAGCAAAACCAAGTGGTGAAGCAGGGTGAGCACAATAATGCATATATCAAGTGATATCAAGTAGGAAATACTCAGGAGGCAGATAGGTTAGAGCAGGTATGAATAGATATGGCAGGATAATCATAAAACAGGAAATCCGAATAAAACCAATCCGAGCTACCAGGTAGTTATAACATAATACTCATAAAACAGGAAATCCGATATAAAGTCCCGGAGAATCAAATACGGTAAGGCACATCACAGATTCATAGCCGTTTAAGTTGCAGGCTTTGGTATGCGTCCCATTCCACATACCTCTACTTACAACTTAAAGAGCCGGTTATTATGACACTTTATTATTACTCGTCTTGCCCATATATCTAGGTATGTGTCTCGGTGTACGGCCAACTCACATACATCCATATATAAGCAAGTCGAGGTTGTTATTGGAAACAGCGGTTGTATCAACGAACTATGTTTACAGTGGGTCCCGTGCATGCCCGGGACCACGGTCAAGGGTGTTCCGTTGCATGGTGACGGAACCAGCCGCGAGGCCTATCAGGAGGGACTTATGTATGCCCTATCAATCAGGAATAAGGGAGCCAGCTCTCCCCTCGGTCCCCTGGAGTACCACAGGTCAGACCGGATATATAGTGCACAACCTAATGCCACTGTAAACACGAACACATATCGATATCCGCATGTTTCCCCCGACCCAATACAAGTTGGTCCTTTTTAGGATTCAATAATTTAATTATCACTTTACGGGAATAATAGAATCAGGACATGATCAGGAAATCTGGAGTACATGAGTACTATACAGTCAGGTCACTGCATGTAAAGCAGGAATACAATATACAGGTCACTGATCATGATACAGGATAACAAATCAGGATTTCCGTAAAGATGACAATCACAAGTCAAGTCATCATGCTGGGTGTAAGGTGATAGCATGATAGGATGGTGATAATGAATAAGCAACCAAACATATAAGAGATGGATAATAATCAGGTGGTAAGTTATGTCAAGAGATTGATAATAGTCTGGGTAAGTCAGGTCATACCAAGAGGGTCTAGCCAAATAGTAGTATGTCAGGTGGTCAGGTGGTATACACTAGATGTCAGGTGATATACATGTGTTAAAAGGAAGCATGCAACTAACAAGTCTAAAGTAATGGTATGGCATGGTAACATAAAAGTAACCCAAAGTACAATGACCACGAAGGGTCGGCCACGCATAGTATAAAACAGTGAAAGACATATAAACATGAAATAGAAATATGAAGCGAAATACTTATCGACCGATGAAACGGGAAACTCAAATAGAGAAGAGCGAGACTACTCGCCTAAATATCCGAAATCCACTGAAGCTCGGGATGCGCCACAAAACCTGAGATAAATATGTAGAGTGAAGAGGAGAGAGAAGGAGAGAAGGTAAGATGATGTTTGTTAAGTGACAAGTCAAGTAACACCAACATATGATATAAGCCTAGAGGGTAAGGTTCCTATTCAAGAAAGAAATCAACTATAACAGACAGCTAAGGTTAGTCGACTAGGTGGAATAGGTGGTCGACTAATAAAGAAGTTGGTCGACTAGGAGAAATGGGGTAGTCGACTAATAGTGGTCCTAAGTCGTCTAACAGTCAGGTCATGTCGACTAAAACGGGTTTCTAGAGAGTTAGGATTTTTCACAGAAGTAGCAGATTTTGGCCCAAAACAGACTAACGGTCGACTGGGTTGAATGGCCGGTCGACCGGTACACTAACAGTGCCAGGACGGTCGCCTGTCGGTCGACTTCCGGTCGACCGAAAATACAGGTCGGTCGAGTGATCGGTCGACTGCCGGTCGACCGATACAAGGCCGTGAGCTCCAGGTTTGGTCGGTCGAGTTCCGGTCGACTGCCGGTCGACCGGACTATCCCAGCGTCGTGCACGCTGTGCACGTCGGTCGACTGCCGGTCGACTGTCGGTCGACCGGACTGCTGGAATCAGCTGCTGTTGGGTCGTTTTCTGAGTTGGTCGACTAGGGTCAAGGGAGTGGTCAACTAATAGGGATATCAAGTCGACTAGGTACTAGGTCAAGTCGCCTAACAGTCTGAAAACAGGGTACAGAACGGATTCTAATGGTGGTTGTGTTAGGTAATCAAATGGCATGATTTTGAAGATACAAACCTATATGATATGGAAACATGAATATACAAAGAATTAGACAAGTGTTGGTGAGTAGGAATACTCACATGGAACGGTTATTGGAAGCTCTACACGTTCGGAAAGATCGAGGTCGACAATACCACCAAAAGGATCCACGGCGATACGATCGACGAAGGAAGCTACGGTCCAAATCCAAAGGAGGGTTGTGGTGGTGGTTGTGGTGAAGAGATGAGGAGGAGTTTAGGTGGAGGCTAATATCTTGGTGAAGTGATGAAGAGAGAAAAAGGAATTGAAATGGAGAAGGAAGGGTATTTATAGGTTTTGGAATTTGTGAAGGAGTTGCAAATAATAAAAAGGGAGGGGCTTATTTGCAAAGTGGAGGATGAGGTGGTTCTCTTGGCCAATAGGGGCTTGCCATGGTGAGGGGTGAGGTGGAGAAGAAGTGTGTGGAAGTTGGTGAGGTGGAAATATTGTGTGGTGGAGAATTAAAGGAAGTGTGTGGATGAAAATGAAAGCTTATGGAGGAAGCTAAAGGAAATAAAGAAATTAGGAAAAGGAAAAGGAATTGGAAAGAGAAGATATTTTCTTGGAAAGGAAAATGAAAATAATGAAAGTGGCGGATTCCTGGGGTTAAGTCATGGATGCGGAAATCTTTCGGGAAAATACCGGATGCGTCCTGAAATCAAGTATCTCGGAACGACCCGAAATAAATATCAAAAATCAAGAATATTATATTAAGAAACATAGTGAAATCCGTTTTAAGAAATACTTTATAGTTTTAAAACTAAAAATCCTGGAATCAATAATTTACCGACTCCGTTGGAATTTTCATAAAATCCAAAAATCCTCAGAAAAAGAATGTAGGTAGAAAATATGATTCTAAGGAATAATATCTAAAGAATCATTTAGAAATTCCAAACCGTTTAAGAATTAAAAATCCAGGAATCGGTCAGCGGCACTGGCCGACACCGGTTTTGAAGAAATTCATTTTAATTCCAGAAAAATCTAGAAAATCATAGAAAAATATAATAATGGAAAATGATATTTAAAACTAAAATCGGTCAAATCTAATCACCAGAAAGACCAAATTGAATAATATACTATAATCGGGTTCATGGTTCGGACTGGGACTGACTCCGAGTCCACGAATCCAAATCCAAGACAAAACAATCATATAAGGAATTCATAAAGTAAAACAAATACAGGAAACAAATCGAAAAAATACGATCGGAAAATCTGAATACGCAACTAAGTACGTATTCCGGGAACGGGGTATTACAATCCACCCACCTTACAAAAATTGCGTCCTCGCAATTTCGTTAAGGGGCAAATTGAATACAAAGGGGACAAGGGTGGAATTTATACCAATTAAGATATGAAGCACTATAGGTAGGGCTCTCAAGTCAACTGAATAATAATCATACTCTGCATTTCCAGCTGATGATGTCGTGGCTGTGTAATAAATCTTTAGAATAATGCTGAATAATACTGATGATGTCGTGGCTGTGTAATAAAGAAAACCCCGATAATCCTGAGCATAATAAAGAAGACCGATAATTAAGAATCCGACTGCTGTCCTCTGAAAGATAGCCAGATCAAGATCGATCTGGAGAATACCAAGCTTCATAGAATTGGCCGAAGAGATCACATAATAGCTTCATTCTAAAACAGCCACTACCTCTCTAGTCTAGTCATATCTTAAAATAGTATAAGGCTTCATAAAACCAAAACAGGGAAAGGATAGGAGGAATTTGGAATCAAAGGAAAGATAGTCAAGGAGGGATTTGAAATCAAAGGAAAGATAGTCAAGAATAGATAACTCTGCACTTGTAGTTGGAATGTATAACCAAGACTCATGTATTCCAGTTGCAAATTTCATTACCATTAATTTGCCGTCTGGACGTACTGAGGAAGTTAGAGCCTAAGCTCTGATACCAACCTGTAACGCCCCGATCCCGGCGATACGGGGACGTCACTGCAACGTATATACGTAAGTCCGAATTACCTTCCCGTATATACGCTAAGCATCAGTACAGACAAGAATCAGAGTACGGAAGCATATGGTGCATTATACATTCCAACACATATATATATACAATCACAGAGCTATCACCAGGAGTGATGAATATTACAAGAATATAACATCACATACAAGCGCAAATGCGAGAGTACAAGGAATATACATAAATGAACAGTATAAAAGGGAGCTCACATACATGTATACAAGGAACCGTACAAGTATGAATAGGAAAAGAGCACTCACGAGTTTACTAAGAAGAAACTCGAGAGGCACACAGGGGGCCTGGAAGGATGTGGCTCTGGACGGTCGGCTGGAGATCCACGCTACCGCTGCGCCACTCTGATCAGCGAAGGGGTAAATCCACTCGCTCCAAGCTCCAAGACCTGGACGTGAGAATCCAGGGGAGTCAAATGATACTCCCCAGGCGAGTGGTGAAGCAAAATCAAGTGGTGAAGCAGGGTGAGCACAATAATGCATATATCAAGTGATATCAAGTAGGAAATACTCAGGAGGCAGATAGGTTAGAGCAGGTATGAATAGATATGGCAGGATAATCATAAAACAGGAAATCCGAATAAAACCAATCCGAGCTACCAGGTAGTTATAACATAATACTCATAAAACAGGAAATCCGATATAAAGTCCCGGAGAATCAAATACGGTAAGGCACATCACAGATTCATAGCCGTTTAAGTTGCAGGCTTTGGTATGCGTCCCATTCCACATACCTCTACTTACAACTTAAAGAGCCGGTTATTATGACACTTTATTATTACTCGTCTTGCCCATATATCTAGGTATGTGTCTCGGTGTACGGCCAACTCACATACATCCATATATAAGCAAGTCGAGGTTGTTATTGGAAACAGCGGTTGTATCAACGAACTATGTTTACAGTGGGTCCCGTGCATGCCCGGGACCACGGTCAAGGGTGTTCCGTTGCATGGTGACGGAACCAGCCGCGAGGCCTATCAGGAGGGACTTATGTATGCCCTATCAATCAGGAATAAGGGAGCCAGCTCTCCCCTCGGTCCCCTGGAGTACCACAGGTCAGACCGGATATATAGTGCACAACCTAATGCCACTGTAAACACAAACACATATCGATATCCGCATGTTTCCCCCAACCCAATACAAGTTGGTCCTTTTTAGGATTCAATAATTTAATTATCACTTTACGGGAATAATAGAATCAGGACATGATCAGGAAATCTGGAGTACATGAGTACTATACAGTCAGGTCACTGCATGTAAAGCAGGAATACAATATACAGGTCACTGATCATGATACAGGATAACAAATCAGGATTCCCGTAAAGATGACAATCACAAGTCAAGTCATCATGCTGGGTGTAAGGTGATAGCATGATAGGATGGTGATAATGAATAAGCAACCAAACATATAAGAGATTGATAATAATCAGGTGGTAAGTTATGTCAAGAGATTGATAATAGTCTGGGTAAGTCAGGTCATACCAAGAGGGTCTAGCCAAATAGTAGTATGTCAGGTGGTCAGGTGGTATACACTAGATGTCAGGTGATATACATGTGTTAAAAGGAAGCATGCAACTAACAAGTCTAAAGTAATGGTATGGCATGGTAACATAAAAGTAACCCAAAGTACAATGACCACGAAGGGTCGGCCACGCATAGTATAAAACAGTGAAAGACATATAAACATGAAATAGAAATATGAAGCGAAATACTTATCGACCGATGAAACGGGAAACTCAAATAGAGAAGAGCGAGACTACTCGCCTAAATATCCGAAATCCACTGAAGCTCGGGATGCGCCACAAAACCTGAGATAAATATGTAGAGTGAAGAGGAGAGAGAAGGAGAGAAGGTAAGATGATGTTTGTTAAGTGACAAGTCAAGTAACACCAACATATGATATAAGCCTAGAGGGTAAGGTTCCTATTCAAGAAAGAAATCAACTATAACAGACAGCTAAGGTTAGTCGACTAGGTGGAATAGGTGGTCGACTAATAAAGAAGTTGGTCGACTAGGAGAAATGGGGTAGTCGACTAATAGTGGTCCTAAGTCGTCTAACAGTCAGGTCAAGTCGACTAAAACGGGTTTCTAGAGAGTTAGGATTTTTCCACAGAAGTAGCAGATTTTGGCCCAAAACAGACTAACGGTCGACTGGGTTGAATGGCCGGTCGACCGGTACACTAACAGTGCCAGGACGGTCGCCTGTCGGTCGACTTCCGGTCGACCGAAAATACAGGTCGGTCGAGTGATCGGTCGACTGCCGGTCGACCGATACAAGGCCGTGAGCTCCAGGTTTGGTCGGTCGAGTTCCGGTCGACTGCCGGTCGACCGGACTATCCCAGCGTGCACGCTGTGCACGTCGGTCGACTGCCGGTCGACTGTCGGTCGACCGACTGCTGGAATCAGCTGCTGTTGGGTCGTTTTCTGAGTTGGTCGACTAGGGTCAAGGGAGTGGTCAACTAATAGGGATATCAAGTCGACTAGGCACTAGGTCAAGTCGCCTAACAGTCTGAAAACAGGGTACAGAACGGATTCTAATGGTGGTTGTGTTAGGTAATCAAATGGCATGATTTTGAAGATACAAACCTATATGATATGGAAACATGAATATACAAAGAATTAGACAAGTGTTGGTGAGTAGGAATACTCACATGGAACGGTTATTGGAAGCTCTACACGTTCGGAAAGATCGAGGTCGACAATACCACCAAAAGGATCCACGGCGATACGATCGACGAAGGAAGCTACGGTCCAAATCCAAAGGAGGGTTGTGGTGGTGGTTGTGGTGAAGAGATGAGGAGGAGTTTAGGTGGAGGCTAATATCTTGGTGAAGTGATGAAGAGAGAAAAAGGAATTGAAATAGAGAAGGAAGGGTATTTATAGGTTTTGGAATTTGTGAAGGAGTTGCAAATAATAAAAAGGGAGGGGCTTATTTGCAAAGTGGAGGATGAGGTGGTTCTCTTGGCCAATAGGGGCTTGCCATGGTGAGGGGTGAGGTGGAGAAGAAGTGTGTGGAAGTTGGTGAGGTGGAAATATTGTGTGGTGGAGAATTAAAGGAAGTGTGTGGATGAAAATGAAAGCTTATGGAGGAAGCTAAAGGAAATAAAGAAATTAGGAAAAGGAAAAGGAATTGGAAAGAGAAGATATTTTCTTGGAAAGGAAAATGAAAATAATGAAAGTGGCGGATTCCTGGGTTTAAGTCATGGATGCGGAAATCTTTCGGGAAAATACCGGATGCGTCCCGAAATCAAGTATCTCGGAACGACCCGAAATAAATATCAAAAATCAAGAATATTATATTAAGAAACATAGTGAAATCCGTTTTAAGAAATACTTTATAGTTTTAAAACTAAAAATCCTGGAATCAATAATTTACCGACTCCGTTGGAATTTTCATAAAATCCAAAAATCCTCAGAAAAAGAATGTAGGTAGAAAATATGATTCTAAGGAATAATGTCTAAAGAATCATTTAGAAATTCCAAACCGTTTAAGAATTAAAAATCCAGGAATCGGTCAGCGGCACTGGCCGACACCGGTTTTGAAAATTCATTTTAATTCCAGAAAAATCTAGAAAATCATAGAAAATATATAATAATGGAAAATGATATTTAAAACTAAAATCGGTCAAATCTAATCACCAGAAAGACCAAATCGAATAATATACTATAATCGGGTTCCTGGTTCGGACTGGGACTGACTCCGAGTCCACGAATCCAAATCCAAGACAAAACAATCATATAAGGAATTCATAAAGCAAAACAAATACAGGAAACAAATCGAAAAAATACGATCGGAAAATCTGAATACGCAACTAAGTACGTATTCCGG
>JAVJIF010019323.1:0-84289 GCA_038442645.1 Agave tequilana | reverse complement strand
CCGTATCCTGCAACGGATATTTTTTTAGTACTTGCGGTCGACCGGGCCGGTCGACCGGACTAGCCGTTTGAACAGTAACGGCTAGTTTCTGAACAGGTTTTATTTTTGTCCTTTTCTCACTTAAGTGTGTTTAAATGACATGTTTTTGTTTTAATACTCTCTGATTAGTCTTAAAAATGTTTTATCTTCTAACCCTAGCCCTCTCCTATAAATAGGGGTGTTTAGGGAGAGATTGGTTCACCTAATCATTACAAGAAAAATTCAAAAGTTTAAGGCATTCAAAAGAGCTTGGTTTCTTGGTTTTTGTGCTGAAATTCTCTCTCATTTTCTGAAGTGTTTTCAAGAATTCTCTGATTTCAATTTTTTTTCTCTTTGCACACAAGAGCTTCTTTCCTACTCATTATTCTCTAAGGACCTTTTTGTAAGGAAGAGAATTTTGCAAGAGAGAGTTTGTGGTCTTTTGACTACTCAGAGATTGCTTGTACTTGAGATTATGGAGTTGGGTACTCCGGTGTATTTGTGACATCTTTGTGATAGTGGAAGTGGTTAGAATCCTTCTGGGGAAGGCGGGGAAGTAGAGCTGGGTGCTCGAACCTCGATAACAATTCTTTGTGTTTGCGTTTGGTTTACTTTTCTTGTTCTTGCACTACTTTCATTGCTATTGTTGCTTGCTTTTGTTTGTCATTGCTATATTCACTTGTTGTCATTCATCTTGTCAATCATTATCCCATACAACAAGGTTGCATTGCGCACCTCCAACTCTTATTTACGAGGAATTAGGAGGAAGGAGTTCAGAACCCTTCACGGGGCATTCGGCTCTTAGTCTTGTTTTGGGAGATTGTTGCATCATATTTTTAAATTGTGCATTGATTAGCATTATCACCTATTCACCCCCCTCTAGGTGATTTTCAATTGGTATCAGAGCTTGGACTCTAGGTTTGGCTTAACATCCTTAGAGAGATCCTTAAAATTTGCTAATCAACATTTGCATTCCATTTGTCATCACTAGTAAACATGGCCGATAACATCAAAACCCCTCCTAAATTTGATGGACTTAATTTTCCTATTTGGAAGGTTAGGATGACTATCTTTTTGCAATCTTTAGGTAGCTTAGTTGCTAAATCCTTGACCAAACCCTATGTAGCACCCGATAGTGAAGAGAGCACATGGACCGACTTCAACTTTAGAGAATATGAGGCTAACTCCAAGGCCCAAAATTCCCTCTTAACCGCCTTGAATGAGGATGACCTTACACGGGTAATTCATTGCCAATCCGCCTATGAGATTTGGCAACACTTGTTAGTCACGCACGAAGGGACTTCACAAGTCAAGAGAGCTAAGATAGATCTCTTGAAGTCCCAATATGAATCTTTTAAAATGCTTGATGAAGAATCTATTGATTGTATGATTACTCGATTTACTAAAATCACCAATGCTCTTTCTTCTTTAGGTGATGACATCTCCAATGACCAAAAGTGCGAAAAGTGATTCGGGCTCTTCCTACTTCATGGGAGATAAAGGCCACCACCTTGAAAGAGTTGAACGACAAGGATGAGATGGACCTCATTAGTCTCATTGGGAACTTAAAGACCCATGAGATGGAAAAGAAGGCAAGAAGAAGCCGCTCCTTCAAAGAAGAAGTCCATAGCCTTCAAGTCTTTATCCACTCTTGAGGACGATGAAGAAGATGAAGAAGAAGATGAGGAGCTATCACTACTTGTTCGAAATGTGAAGAGGATGTATCGGAGGAACAAGCTCAACTTCCGAAGGAAATTTGAAGGCAAAGAGGAGAGGAGAATTATATGCTACAATTGCCGAAAGCCCGGACACATCATGGCGGATTGCCCAGAGTTCAAGAAGAAGATGAACTCCTCCTTCAAGCCAAAGAAACCGAAGAAAAGAAAGCGTACAAGGCAACTTAGGATTCGGAAAGCGAGTCCGAGGAAAAGGCGGATATAGCGAATATGTGTTTCATGGCAAACACACCAAAGGTAATCCCTCAACCTCTTGATGATGAAGATGATGAATTAAGTAAGGAAGTTCTTGTTCATGCTTTTGTGGAACTTTCCGAAACTTATGATAATAAGAAGATTGAATGCTCTAAATTAGAAAAAGAAGTTGCTTTTCTAAAGATTCAACTTTCTATAATTACTAGAGAAAAAGATGAAATTTCTTCAAACCTCATTTCTACCCAAAATGAATTTAGTGCTTACAAAGTTGCATGTAAAGCTAAATTTCCTAAGATTGATGAAAAAGAAATTTCTTCTTTAAAAACTAAAATGGTTGATTTTGAAAAAGTTTTGAAAGATTGTGCTTTTAACACGAAGAAACTTGAAGAAAAATTTTCTAAAAAGCACACCTCTCATGCTAAAGATTCACATGTTAAGTCTACCATGTCACACTACACATAACACTTCTCATGATAAATCTTTTCATGCTCACAACTCTCATGCTCACAAATCTCACACTCACTATGCTTTTAAATATGGTAGAGTATATAGATGCACATATTGTGGTAAGAATGGACATTTAGCTAAATTTTGCTATGACCAAGTTAATAGATCAAATAATCTTGTTGGGTTAATGAAACTAACCCTTTAGGACCCAAGAAAATGTGGGTACCAAAATCAAGTCCTAAATTATTTGATGTAGGTACACACCAAGGCTCTAAGAAGTAGGGAGCTATGGTACCTTGATAGTGGTTGTTCAAGACACATGACGTGGGACATCAATAACTTTACAACCCTATCAAGGTACGAGGAAGGTGGCTCCGTCACCTTCGGGATGACTCCAAAGGCACTATCATCGGTATAGGTAACATTCAAATTGGTTCATCTCCTACTATAGAAAATGTTGTACTTGTTGATGGTTTGAAACATAATTTGCTTAGTATTAGTCAATTTGTGATCGTGGACTTAAAGTTGTTTTTGATGATACTTCTTGCAAGATTTTTGATATTAAATCCAATGATTGTATTCTTACCGGTTTTCGTGATGATAATGTTTATATTATTGACATGCTCAATGTGGAATGTTCTACTAAATGCTTAAATGCTTTTGATAAAAATTCTTGGCTTTGGCATAGAAGATTAGGACATGCATTTTTTGACCATCTTTCTAGGATTATTCAAAGGAATTGGTGAAGGGTATACCTTGCTTGAAGTTTGAGAAAGACCGCATTTGTGGTGCGTGCCAACTTGGGAAACAAACCAAGTCTTCCTTCAAACCAATCAAGGATATCATGTCAACTAGGCCTTTAGAATTAATTCATATGGATCTTTTTGGACCTACTAAAACTATGAGCTTAAATGGTAGTAGATTTGCATTTGTTTTAGTTGATGATTTTTCCCGTTCACTTGGGTTTTCTTCTTAGAACACAAAGATCAAACTTTTTCTCGTTTTAAGATTTTTCGAAAAAGAGTTGAAAAAGAAAAAGGTTTTCCGATTTTGAAAATAAGGAGTGATAGAGGTGGTGAGTTTGTTAACCAACTCTTCATGACTTATTGTGATGAAAAGGGAATTAAGCATGAAATGTCTTGTCCTAGAACTCCACAACAAAATGGAGTTGTAGAAAGAAAAAATAGAACACTTCAAGAGATGGCTAGGACAATGATAAGTGAGTATGACCTCCCTCAATATCTATGGGGCGAGGCCGTAAACACCGCATGCTATATATCAAATCGTATTTATATTAAAACATCTTTGAAATGTATCATTCTAGAAAACCTAATGTTCATATTTCAAAGTTTTTGGATGCAAGTGTTTTGTTTTGAACACTAAAGATAACTTGGGTAAATTTGATGCTAAGGCTTATGAAGCTATCTTTGTTGGATACTCTACTACTAGTAAAGCTTATAGAGTATTCAATAGATCTTCCCTTACTATTGAAGAATCCATGCATGTTAAATTTGAAGAATCTAATGTGTTTGTTGAGAATGTTGTAGAGATTGAACCATTAGGTGAAGACATGGAGAGACTATGCTTGAAGGACTCACCCGCTCAAGATGATAAGCAAGAACCAATTGGTGACGTTCAAGAGGATAAAGAGGAAAGCTCTCAACCGCTTCCTAAAGTTTGGAGATATGCCACAAATCATCCCAAGGAGCTCATCTTAGGTGATGCATCCAAAGGAGTAACAACTCGCTCCAAACTCCATGACCTATGTGGTAACTTTGCTTTCATTTCTCATTTTGAACCCAAAAGCATCCTCGAAGCCGAGGCGGACTCATATTGGTTGCTAGCCAAGCAAGAGGAACTCAATCAATTTGAGCGCAACCAAGTTTGACACCTTGTTCCTAGGCCCCACGATAGACCAATAATTGGTACTAAGTGGATCTTTAGAAACAAGATGGTGAGTCCGAAAAAATGGATTAGGAATAAGGCTAGGTTAGTGGCCCAAGGTTACACTCAAGTTGAGGGAATTGACTTTGAGGAGACCTTTGCACCCGTAGCACGGCTTGAAGCCATACGGATGACACTAGCTTTTGCATCTTTCAAAAATTTTAAACTTTTTCAAATGGATGTGAAAAGTGCATTTTGAATGGTTTTATCAATGAAGAAGTTTTTGTTGCTCAATCTCCCGGTTTTGTAGATCATGTTCATCCCGATTTTGTTTTAAACTTGAATAAAGCTTTGTATGGATTGAAACAAGCTCCAGAGCTTGGTATGAAAGGCTTTCTAGTTTTCTCATTTCAAATGATTTTATAAGGCAAAGTAGATACAACACTATTCACTAAGCATGTTGATAATGACTTTTTAATTGTGCAAATTATGTGATGATATAATTTTTAGTTCTACTAATGAGCTTTTATGCAAGGAATTTGAAAGGTTATGCAATGTGAGTTTGAAATGTCTTCAATGGTTAGCTTAATTTCTTTCTTGGACTCCAAATCAAGCAATTGCAAGATGGGAACTTCATATGTCAAGCCAAATACGCAAAGGAACTCGTAAAGAGTTTGGACTTGAAGACTCAAAGGTTTGCAACACTCCCATGGCAACTACCACCAAGCTTGATAAGGATGACCAAGGTAAAAATGTTGATATAAATTATATAGAAGCATGATAGGTAGTCTTTTGTATTTGACGGCAAGTAGGCCGGATATCATGTTTAGTGTGTGTCTTTGTGCTAGATTTCAATCGTGTCTCAAAGAGTCTCATCTTATTGCGGTAAAACGCATTATTCGTTATATTAAGGGAACGATTGGAATGGGTCTATGGTATCCGAAAACGGAGATTTCTCAATGACGAGTTATTCGGATGCCGACTATGCGGGTTGTAGAGTAGATAGAAAGAGTACTAGTGGGACATGTCAATTTCTTGGTAATTGTCTTGTTTCATGGTCCTCTAGGAAACAAAATTCCGTAGCTCTCAACCGCCGAGGCGGAGTATGTTGCCGCGGGGGCTTGTTGTGCACAAGTCCTTTGGATGAAACATACTCTCCTTGATTATGATTTGCATTTGACCATATAAAAATATTTGTGATAATACTAGTACTATACATATGACAAAGAATGCAAATCAACATAGTAAGACCAAGCACATTGAGATTAGATATCACTTTCTTAGAGATCATTTTGAGAAAGGAGATATAGATATTGATTATGTTTCTACGGATTTGCAACTAGCCGATATTTTCACACTAAACCACTTGATTTCTCTAGATTTTCCTACATTGTGGTAAACTTAATGTTTGTGTTATTGAATAAAAATGTTTTCATAACCCTTTTTGATGTATGACAAAAAGGGGGAGAATGAGTTTTTATGATAGAAATATGAGTCATATGATAGAAATATGAGTTCATATGGTTTTGGTTCCATATGAGCCATATGAGTTTATATATGTTTTTCATGTTTTTAGTTTTGATGTATTTTCATGAATTCTTGTAATTTGAGTTTAAGTGTTTTGCAAGTGTTTTATATTTTCATGGTTTTTGGTTTCATGATGTTTACTTACAAATTATAAATTACATTATTTTTCCTTGTTTAATATAGCATAATTTGAGGGGGAGCTTTCTCCTCCCCTATATTTTTTGTTTATAGCCTATTTGTTTTGTCATCATCAAAAAAGGGGAGATTGTTGGCCCATAAGGTTACACTCTCCAATTGTTTAAATTTTGATGATAACAAACCAAATAGGAGCTATATGGTACTAATTAGTTGTTGAGATTAATTCAGGTTGTACCATAGTTTGGAGGCCATTGCTTAGCTATTGCAAGAAATTCTAGGTTCATGAAGAAAAGAAGGCTTTTTGCACATCAAGGAAGGAACATAGAAGAGAAGGCTCTAGCAAGGCATTGCATGGCTCAAGATTGCTCAAGAGACTTAATTAGATTTGTTTTTAGTTTAGAGTTTGTTAAAGAATAGTGAATAGGTTTGAAGCTCTATCACACACGTTTTTGCGCACATCTTATTTCTAAGTTTATTTCATATAAATTATACAAAAATATTTTGATACAAAATCCTCTGCCTGTAAATCTATATTTATGTTTTATACTTATTCCTATTTAAAATCTTTGATAAAAATATTTTTCTCCTCAAAATTCTGTTTGAAAATTGATTTTGGCCTGATCCGGTCGACCGCCCGGGTCGACCGTGCCTATGACAGGCTTCACCGGTCGACCGCCCGGGTCGACCGTAGTTCTAGCAGATGCACGTATCTGTGTGCATGTTTCACGGTCGACCGGGACGGTCGACCGAGACGAGCCTGTCTGTAAGTCTTTACTCTCTGTTTGTTTGGGTCGACCGGGCCGGTCGACCGTATCCTGCAACAGATATTTTTTTAGTACTTGCGGTCGACCGGGCCGGTCGACCGGACTAGCCGTTTGAACAGTAACGGCTAGTTTCTGAACAGGTTTAATTTTGTCCTTTTCTCACTTAAGTGTGTTTAAATGACATGTTTGGTTTTAATACTCTCTGATTAGTCTAAAAATGTTTATCTTCTAACCCTAGCCCTCTCCTATAAATAGGGGTGTTTAGGGAGAGATTGGTTCACCTAATAATTACAAGAAAAATTCAAAAGTTTAAGGCATTCAAAAGAGCTTGGTTTCTTGGTTTTTGTGCTGAAATTCTCTCTCATTTTTTGAAGTGTTTTCAAGAATTCTCTGATTTCATTTTCTTTCTCTTTACACATAAGAGCTTCTTTCCTACTCATTGTTCTCTAAGGACCTTTTTGTAAGGGAAGAGAATTTTGCAAGAGAGAGTGTGGTCTTTTGACTACTCAGAGATTGCTTGTACTTGAGATTGTGGAGTTGGGTACTCCGGTGTATTTGTGTCATCTTTGTGATTGTGAGTGGTTGGAATCCTTCTGGGGAAGGCGGGAAAGTAGAGCTGGGTGCTCGAACCTCGATAACAATTCTTTGTGTTTGCGTTTGGTTTACTTTTCTTGTTCTTGCACTACTTTCATTGCTATTGTTGCTTGCTTTTGTTTGTCATTGCTATATTCACTTGTTGTCATTCATCTTGTCAATCATTTTCCCACACAACAAGGTTGCATTGCGCACCTCCAACTCTTATTTACGAGAAATTAGGAGGAAGGAGTTCAGAACCTTCACGGGGCATTCGGCTCTTAGTCTTGTTTGGGAGATTGTTGCATCATATTTTAAATTGTGCATTGATTAGCATTATCACCTATTCACCCCCCTCTAGGTGATTTTCACACCAACCTTCGAGTTTTCTGCTCTTAAACTCCTTCTGAGATACCGATTTGGTAAGAGTTAGTTTCGAACAGCCTCCTCCTTCGGTCATCCTCCTAAATTAGTCCGAAGTCAACCTTGGGCAAACATCTAGTCAAATTTTAGTTAAGGTTAGGATGGTGCGTGCACGGAATGTGGTTTTTGGGCCAAGGAAGGGTGATGAAATCCCACCTTATTTTATTTATGGGTTATGCCCTTAAGATGTTTTAAATATGTACGTGTCAAACAAAAGAATCAAAGCACACTATATTGAACTAAGTCAAATAAGGGTGTTTCCTATTCTATATGCAATTCATCACGTACATTTAGTCTCCAGCACTCACCAACAATAAAATAAAAAAAGAGAAAAATAGACAATGCCCGTAGATGCAACATCTAAACTTTTTTTATTAGGTTTTGATCACGTCAGCATGTAGTGTAAATAATTTTTTTTTAATTAGAAATAGGGTTAACCTATCTCTATTAGGACCTAAAACTAGGTTAAATTAAAAAATTAGGTGTGCAATAGACTAACTTTAGAAACCCCCTTTTGATGCCCCTGTAGAACAGAAACAACAAATTAGGGTTAGATATTACCGTGACGTTCCCTCCACGGCAACGGCGCCAAAATTTTGATTGAAACTTGAATGAGAGAATAAATATGTACAAAGAATTAGAAGGTTAGATTCTTCTCGTTATTCAATTCTATCTGCTACAGAAAGGGTCAAAGCGGGTCGTGTTCCACTGGAAGGGAGGCGATGGAAGCGTTGGCAGCACGACATATCTGTAGTAAAGACTTAAAAGAAAGGCTAGTTGTACTTTGAAATAAGAAAGTAGATCTAATCAAGAGGGAGAGCCTACGTCGCTAATCTACCTTCACGACTAGTCTCGATCTATGGGTTATATCCTTTTAAACTAATGAAATATTCATCTAAGTTGTTAACCCTAAGTAAGAAGAGTAAGATGTCCAACTTAACTTGTCTAAAGCCAAACCCTAATTTTACCTTAAGCCAAAGCCAAGCCCTAATCATTAAACTATGCCAAACCATACCCCTAAACTTAATCTAAAGCCAAATACTACTTTAATACAAAGCCAAGCCCTAATCATCTAAATCATTAAGCTAGATTATCATCACTAAACTTCAAAGGATTAATCTAACCTTAGATTGTAAATTCATTAGACTAATTAACTAACCCTAGATCTAACCATAGTCGATCTAGTGATTAGCTACACTAGAATTATTCTAGCCTAGCATCCTTTTTGGTTTATCATCTTTTTATTTTAAGATCTTTAAAGAAAAGAAAAAGAAGGAGGAAAGATTAAACACCAAAAATCAAACCAAAAACAAAGTATTAAAAAGGTAGACTTGAAAATAAAAGAACAAGAATAAGAACATAAAAAAGAAAAGATAACCTTTATTGATGCAATCTTTGGGTACATGCTCCTTCTCCTTCCTCCTTACAATAGCCAAACCAAAGCCAACAATAGTTACAAAGAAGAGAACTCAAAAGAGGCTAAAGTAATCTAATATAAAACCCTAAATCCTTAACCCTAGCCTTATTCTTCTTCTCTCTAGATGAGGTGCTCTATACATACTACTGGGGGTCCTTTTATAGAAGATTTGGGTCGAAGTCTTCAAGATAAAGTAGACGTCCTTCACGCTCCCTGTGTCTTTATCAACAAGCTGCAGAAACGCGGCTTTTGCCGCGTTTCTGCGACAATCTTATGGCCAACTGCCAGCCGCGTTTCCAAGGCAATCTTGTGGCCAACTTCCACGCGCTTGAGCGCGTGGCCTCCTCTCGTCTATCCATCTTGGTGCCTCCTTTTAGATTCTGCATCTTGACCCTTAATCTTGAGAATTCAGGATAACTTGGGAAGCAAGTTATCAAAATTCGAATTTGAAAAGGATTTGGTCCCTTTTGTTGGCCCAAAGGCCTTCCACCCTAGTTTTGATGATGATTAACTCATGTAGTTATGTTTACTAATAATCTTGTGTTGTTTAAATTTCAGATCTTTAACCAAGATATTAGTTGGTGATTAGCTTCAACAAGGAGTTTAGAAGCTTTTCATAGTGATTCCAGGGCCAAAGCTTCAAGATCATACCTTGCCTAGCTCATGGATCACGGTGTTTGTGGATCGAGTCGCCTTGAAGATGAAGATCGTCAAGAAGACTTAGGTATCCATAGTTTAGTGTGTTTTAGATCCATTTGTAAAGCTTAGTATAGTTGATATGCTCAAGTGCACAACACACACGTTTCATGTTTTGGAATTGGTTTTCATGAATGATTGATCAAAACAAGTTTACATGGTTTTTATGTATATTAGATGTGTTCAATATACATACATACTTCATATCTTAAACAAACTTATTTTGATATGTCTGTTCATGAGTTTTTAGGAAAATCAGATTTCCTATTGGAAAAATCAAGTTTGATAAAAATACAAGTTTTGGTTTTGGTAAAATGATAAAACACAAAAATAGTTCATATTGATTGATATTTGAGCTAAATTTTTTATCACATGTTTATATATCGATGCAAAATGATAAAACTATTTTTGGTGATTTTTAGAAGACTTAAAAGATTTTTCAAAATATTTTTAAACTATTTTTCTGACCCAGATTTCTGTTCCAGGCTTCAATCAGTCGACTAAGTCAACTGACCTAGTCGACTTGGCTGAAGTCGGTCGACCGGGCCGGTCGACCGACGTGCACAAATCTGTGCACGTTTGGAGACACTGGAACGGTTGACCGTCCGGGTCGACCGGGTCTGAGAGCAGTGCTCTCTGTTTGTTTGGGTCGACCGGGCCGGTCGATCGTGGTTGCCCAACGGTCACATTTCTGACCGTTGGCGGTCGACCGGGCCGGTCGACCGCCAAGCCTGTCAGGCTGCCACATCAGCTTAACGGCTAGTTTTCTGATGGGGCTATAAATACCCCATTTGTTTGAGGTTTTCTCCAAGATTTTCAAGAGCAAAAATTCTCAATTTTCTGAAGTGTTTTAAAAGATTTCAAAGTATTTTTGGGCAAAAAGAATTCATCTTATTTGTTTTAGGTTTTTGGAAAAATCAAAGAAAAGAGTATTTTGGGAGATTTGTCTTGGTTTTCATTCTATATCTTTTGCAAGAATTTTCCCAAGTATTTTTCTTTGTTGCTTGTTTTCCAAACACCTAGTTTCCACACTTGAGCCTTATCTTCTATCCTAATCTATTAGGAACTTATTTTGTGGAAAAGAGAAAAGAAAAAAAAAAGAGATTGTTTGAGGTTGTTGAACCTCTAAGTTGTATACACCCTTATTCTTGTTGTATCCCTCTTTGGTAGAGGTGATCGGGTGATTGGTTTGCTCCCTCTAGTGAGAGGTGGAGTGTTGGTTTGTAAACCCTCTTCGGTAGAGGTGTTGGTTGTTTGTTGTATTGGCTACGGGCCTACCCCTCGGTTGTGAGGTGGTTGTTTGAGAGAGGAGTTTAGTACTCCTAGAGTTGTAACAAATCCTCTTCGGTAGAGGTTCCCTCGGTGGGAGATAGTGGATTGAAAATCCTACACAGTGGTGTAGGCGGGGATGTAGAGCTAGGGGCTCGAACCTCGTAACATATCTTGTTGTTAGCGTTTGATCCATTGTCTCTCTAACTCTCTCTCTCATTTATTTGTGCAAAGCATCATACTTCATTCATATCATATTTGCTTGTGTTGAGCATAACTCATATTGTCATATCATATCTATTTGCTTGCATTGTGCCTTGCATATTTCATATTGCTATATCTTGTATATGCTTGGTTGTTTGTGTGTGCCTCACTTGTACTTAATCAACAAGAGCTTCACATAGCACCTCAATCCATTCAAGGGGAATCAAGAGGAGTTAGTCAGAGCCCTTCACGGGGAATTCGGCTACACTTGTTGATTGTACTAAGTGTGTTTGCAATATTTGCATTTGCTTCCGCATTTAGCGCATTTAGTTCCTAGATTAGCACTTACACCTATTCACCCCCTCTAGGTGTTTTTCAATTGGTATCAAAGCTAGTGCTCCTGATATTAGGCTTAACATCCTAGGAGTGAGATCCATTTGATTGCTAATCTATTGTTTGCATTTGCTTGTTTGCACAATCATATAGTTTGCCATGGACTTCATGACCCCACCTAGCTTTGATCCTTCCAACATTGTTGTTTGGAAGTATAGGATGTCCATGTACCTAAAGACCCTAGGTTTGCATGTCTTTCTTGCGGCCACCAAGAAATGCTATCTTGGAGATCGCAATCATATAGGGGCCAATGCACAAGCCCTTGAGGCCATTAGAAGCACATTGCCTAAAGAACATCTTTTGCGTGTTTCTAACTTTGATTCCGCCTTTGCAGTGTGGAATTTGTTGACAACCACCAACACCTCCAAGCTTCAAGTGCAAATCCAACAAGAAGAGGAATCTAGTGGAGAATCCGACTCACAATGCTTGATGGTCCAAGGGAATGACTCCCTTGAGGTACATTCGGAACCCCACTTAGATTGTGATGATAGTGCTAGTTCTTCATGTAATGAGAATATTGATCCCCATGCTTTGAATGAAGAACTATCAATTATTTGTGAAAAGTTAATAGAAAATATAAGATTTTGAAAAAGAAAAGTCTAGAAATTGAAAAAGAAAATAAAAGTTTAAATTCTAGACTTGATTGTGTTTTGCAAGAGAAGGTTGAGGTCTATAATGAAAGGAATTCATTAAAATCTCAACTTGAACTTGCACTTAAAGAAAATGAATTTTTAAAATTTAAAAATGATTGCCATGCAATTTGAAGAAAAATGAAAATTTATCTTCTAAAGTTGATTTTGTTTTAAAAGAGAATGTTGCCTTGAAAAACAAAATAATTTCTATTTCTAATGATTTAGATGTGTGTTTAAAGAAAAATATTGTTTTGCAAAATAATATAGATGCACATGTTTGTCATGCTAGTGTAGCTTCTTCATCTAGTCTACCTAATACATGTACCTCTTCTTCTAAGATTAATGATGATATTTGTATGTTAAAGAAGAGAGTAGATTATTTGGGCTCCACTATGAGCCAATGTGCCATGAACCACACACGCTTGAAATCCTTGGTTCGTAAGAAACAAGTTCCAACTTTTATGCATGCACACCCTCCACAGCATACACATGTTTCTCACGGACACACCCATCACCATATGTATGCTCATGTGTACACTTGTACACATTATGGACGTAAGGGCCACCTTGCTAAATTTTGTTATGATAGATTACATACTTCAAATTTAGCAAAGAATTTTGTTTGGGTTAGAGAAGGTACTAACCCCCATGGACCCAAAGAGTATGGGTACCAAAGACCACCCCTCCTTTGTTTGATGTAGGTGTTCTTGTACGCACACGGAGAAGGTACGAGCTCGAGGTAAGATTTCCTTGAATCAAATTGAAAAATTACAACGGACTAGTATTCCGGTTACAAGGGAGGGAGGATGTTGAGTCTTGGATCCTCCCTTTATTTAAGGCTGTGTTCTTCAAGTGGCGATGGAGAGTGAATCTTGTTCTCCGTTGACCGGGTGACCGTCTAGACCTTCGGGGATCTTCTCTTCGGCTGGTAGAAGGAGTAGCACAGCTCTGTCTACCAAAACTTTCAAAGAGAAGGTAGGCAAAGAGCAACTTGTACGCAGCAAGCTTGCTGAAGAGTTGAGCTCTCTCTTGCTTCTCTCTCTCTGTCTGCCTGTGTGTAGTCTGTTGTCTATCTCCTGTCTCTTGTGTCCTCTTGTTTTTTCCTTTTTTTTTCTTTTTTTTCATAGCGGCGGGGCTATTTATAGAGGCTCCAGGGTGAACGTGCTCCCCTAAAAATGCTCCACAATGAGGGGCTAACTTCCCCGCTATGTGGGCAGTGACTGGCCCCATAACCAGGGCGGTTATAACCGAGACGCGGGTGTTGAGCCCACGCGCCTTGATGTGGAGACGCGGGTGTCGAGCCCACGCGCCTTGACGTTGAGACGCGGGTGTCGAGCCCACGCGCCTTGACGTTGAGACGCGGGTGTCGAGCCCACGCGTCTTGACGTTGAGACGCGGGTGTCGAGCCCACGCGCCTTGATGTTGAGACGCGGGTGTCGAGCCCACGCGCCTTGATGTTGAGACGCGGGTGTCGAGCCCACGCGCCTTGATGTTGAGACGCGGGTGTCGAGCCCACGCGCCTTGAGGCTGAGACGCGGGTGTTGAGCCTACGCGCCTTGGTGCCGAGACGCGGATGGCCATCATTAGTCCTGCGTCTAGAACCTGAAACTCTGCCTTTAATGGCTTGTCTTTTAATGATTTTTAGACAGCCTACAGAACCCCCTCCAAAGTTTTCGATATTCTGCAGTTAACTAGGACGGATTTCGAAATACTTTGGACTCTAGCTGAGCTTACCCTTATGACTGGACTGTTAATGCTCCGGGTTTGATCTTTTCTGGAGTATGGTCTTCGTGAGTGTACTGTAGAACTCTTTGAAGCCATCAGAGTTGATCGAGTCGAGTGTTTAGATACACAGTCTAAACCTCCCCGATTGCTTTAAGTCTGTCGTGGGTGCACTTTAAGCCGTAAGTGGACGGTCGTCTGCTTGTGCCAGTGTACTGTTGAACTGATTTGCAGAAGAAAGGACTGAACGCCAGTTCTTTTGGAAGAGCAGAGATAGTACTGCTTTAAAGACGCGACTTTCATGGGGTGCGTCTTTTGGAAATGAAAACGCGACTGATATTCTATTGGGTAGACGTGATGTTAGGCCGGATTGGAAGGACGCGAACTTCGGAGAGACGCATCCTTTTGAGTAAGGACGCGACTTTCTGGACGCGACTATGGCTGTGTTGACAGGGCACGTCCATCGAAGAGGCGCGCCTGTTGGGTGCGAATCTGTGCCATGTCATGAGTGCACCGCCACTTGTTCTGGGGAACCGACGGGACATCTCTTTTTAGCGCGCGGACTTCCCGGTATATTAAATGAGCTGTCCACGCGTCAAACGATGACTCGATGCCGAACCATCGAGCCACGCGCCGCGTATCTTTGCGAATCTTCGTGCCTATAAATGGCAACAGTCAGAGAGATATCTCTTTCGTCTCAAGCGCATCTGTTAGGGTTTTTTGAAAAAGGAGTCTTCTCTGTTTCTTTTCATTTCTTCATCGTCCATCATCGGATTCTTGATTAACGATGGCACCCAAGGCCAAGCCGACCGCATCATCTTCGAAAGCGGCCATCATCGAGGCCCAGAGGGGCGGTTCCTCCGCGCAGGAAGCCCCAATCTCAGGTATAATGCCATTAAACTTCGCCATAAATGAAAGTTGATGGATTTCTAAAAATCCCTCTTTTAAAGGAGAACCATCAGCACAGAATAGAAATCATGGCTGTTTCTCAGACGCGGTCTTTGAGTTGATAAACAAGGCGCGGGTTTGATGACCCCACCGCTTTTATCCGCTTGGGGATGCGCTTGTTTATTTGATTTAGAGCGCCAGCAAGCCCTGCGCTTCGGATTCTTCACTTAGAATATTTCTAATTGTGAAGGGTTCGGACGCGGACTTGATCCTTGCATTCTGTGATATCAGGTGCTGGTCTTTTATGAATCTCGCACCTGAGTCCAAGTACTTAGAAATTTTTCATAAGTCTTGGATTTCAAAACGCAGGCTCCCTGTTGGCCTCACGGTCGCGGCTTTTCAGGTCTGGACACGGATTTTGACAATTTCTGCGTCCAGTATCTTTTCTGCGTCTGGACTATAGACACTTGATTTTTTGATGATCAGATTTCTGATTAAGTGTCATCTTCTTCTGCAGTGCAACACACTTCTGCCCCACTCTCCAAGAGGCGCCACTTCGGGCACGTAGGTGGTGCTGACCGTGATTTGACCTTTGTGCTGCAAAAGACTGTACCTGTGACTGCTGATGGGTCGCAGGAGCGCAGGAGGAGGCTCTCCAATGTTGACATGGCAACCTTTCGGGAGCTTATGACTGACGCAGCATTCACAACGGATGCTCGCGTTCTGCTGGAGAAGCCTGCCTTCTTCTTTGGAGACCGTATTAACGAGGGCGGCTATTCCTTGTATGACGGAGATTATAAATGGCTCCGTCAGATAGGGGGTAGAAGATTCTTTCTCCCAAACATGGAGAGGATGTACCCACTGTCTTATCTCCAGCACATGTCCGTCCCTCGGAAAATGAAATGGGAACTCTCCCGATATGTCCCTGAGGTTACTCTCCCGAAAAGGTATATCGCCATGATAGTCATGATAGGGAGGTTCTTGGCCTGTTTCCAGGGCTGCTCAGGACTGATCACCCAGTTGGAGAGACGCCAAAACTTGGCACCACTTTCCTCAACGCGTTCATGAAAGTGGAGGGTGATTTTCCGGTCGAGTTCCGTTCGCCCGGGTGGATCCACTCCACTAAGAGGTATTGGTGGGGCAGGATGGTGAGCTTCATCCTCGCCGACCTTAGAGGCTTGTTGGAGTAGGCGGAATTGTACCAAGCAGCCAGGGCCGTACAGTATGGTATCCCACCGAGCTCTCAAAACTTCTTTGGGATCCTGGAGCGTTACAATCCTCTGACGGGGACATTCTTCACTCCGGTCGGGGAGATGGGTCTCGCCCTACACGAGTTGTACGAGGTCTCGGGGCTGGCAATGGGGATTCTCCCTATGAAGAATACGTCCCAACCTCTGAGGAGTTTCACCTTATGAAGAAAGGGTCTCCTCGAGTGTACGAGACTTACTGGGAGGTGTTATGTCACTTCCACATCTGCGGCCAGATAACCTCTTGGAGGGCGGGGGGAGTCAAGCAGCTGTCTTGGGCAAGCTACCTGTTCAATGGCGTCAACCAGAAAGACCGTCCGGTGACCCGACTAGCTCCCAGCTCCGACGAGGAGATTGCCGACAGGATCAAGGCTTCTGTAGACTCCTACACTACGGAGTCGAACGAGGATGTTTTCGAACTTGACACGATTTTTGAAAGCTTCCATCATCGAGCCCGGATCCCTATCTCCGACCACGCACTGTTGGCGGGCTTCTTAATGCTGTGGTTGAAGCGCTGTGTGGTGCCAACGCTGCCACATGAAGTCATTGTTGCCGACGTAGTGTATCCGGCGGTGCTCCTGACTTATGGTAGGCCCATAGCCCTTCTCCCGGCCATGGCGGCGAGTATTCAAAGCGGGTTGCGGACGTTAACCCAAAATCTGTGCGAGGCAGGGAAGGCCGTCGACTCCCATGGCAAGGTGATTGTTGACTCGGAGGGGAGGCCGACGATAAAGCGCCCCAACCCTCGGGTTGAGCTTCCCTACACGTACCTAATGGCTTGGTACGTTATGCACTGTCCCTCGCTGATGACGCCGGTGTTATGGTGTGAGGGGTTTATTCCTTTCGTGCAGGGTTGGAGGGTTCAACCTGGTGTAATACTTACATGTATTACATTCGAAAGTGCGTCATGTCGGCTTCGAACTACCAGCTTAATCGCTGCTTCCCTGCGATTCCTGGTGCATCTTTCGGGGAACAATTTACTGACTTCGCAGGCCAAGATGACTTCATGAGGCTGTCAACAGGAGTTTCTGGTGGTTGGTCAACATTCGGACCGGGTATGTGCTTTTCCGGCAAGGGAATTCATGCACGATCGAGCCGTATACGCCGAATCGCTTCGCCCGACAGTTCGGCTATGATCAACTATATGTTGGCAACCCCAATGCTCGACTCGCCTTCAGTGGGAATCTGTTCGAAGGTGCTCGGGCTTGGTATTATAGCGTGACCGGAGGGACGGAAGAAACTTTTCGGCTGCCTATGAAAGGGCCGAAGGGCCGTGCCAGCTTCAGCTTCTATACTTGGTACTTCCAGGCCAACCAAACACCAGATTTCGCTCCGGAGTATTCATGCATTGAGAGCATCAATGCAGGTTACGAAGCAAGGTCGGGGTCCACTAAACGCTCGCGAGGCGTCGAGCAGTATCTGAAGGCCGTGAAGGAGGTCAGAAGGGGGTCGAGGGAGGAGCCGCGAGCAGCAAAGGCTCGACAGGCGGTGGGTAAGCGTCCTCAAGGCTCTACCTCCACTGCTGATCCTGCCCCAAGAAGGTCCGGAGAGACTTAACGGCTGCAGTTTCTCCATCCGAGGACATCCCTTCTGGTGTTGAGGAACCGAGGGAAGAAGAGGCGGATAAGGATGATGCCCCCTTAGTTCATGCCCGCAGGTTGCGCAGCAGGGGCCCCAGGATTGTAGAGGAAGCGGAGCCTGCTGACAAATCCGCCGCCGCTGACGAGGCCGAGCAGTTCGAAATCGACATAATGAGCGGAGGCGATGTTGAGAGGCTAGGGGTCTCAGCTCAGCCAGGGGCTTCCTCAGCTCACGAGAGGGGAGTTAAGGCACAGCAGCCGGAGGTCGACATAATGGGTGACGTTGAGATTCCAGGAGTCTCAACTCAGCCTGGGTCTTCCTCAGCTTACGAGAGGAGAGATGAGGCACAGCGGCCGGAGGTCGACATAATGGGTGACGTTGAGATTCCAGGAGTCTCAACTCAGCCTGGGTGTTCCTTAGCTCACGAGAGGAGAGATGAGGCACAGCAGCCTGGGTCTCCCAGTGTATTCATCTCCAGTGCTCGGACAGTTGACCCCAGCCCTACCACTGGGGTGTTTGGAGGCAAGGCTCTGGTTGCCGAGGTCCCTCGCGTTGAACTGTCGTCTTCATCATCCGAAGAGGAAATCGATTTTGAGGATGAGGTCGACTTTGGCGATGAACCCGCTCCTCCTGATCCGAGTAAATTCTCACACATTTCGGAGGAGGAAATATATGGGTGTGAGCCGTTGACGACATCACCACTAGCGGCAAGTATTCCTGCTGAAGCTGCTGAAGGTATACTACTTGCCAAACTCATCCTTCTAACTAGGAGAAGGATTTTTGACGTTTTCTTTTTTATTTGGCCTCGTGTTGCAGGGCTAGTCATGGTTAGCGAGGCCGCTGCTTCATCCCAGATCGAGGAGATGATACAAGAACTGGCTCAGCAGGAGAGAGCTGAGTCTCCTCGTACTGGGGTGCCTCAGGAGAGGGCAATCGTTGAAGTCGGGGAGACCTCCACCCTACAGGATTCACCCAAGGACTCGCCACCTTTGGACCCCCAGCCAAGTAAGGAAATGTTGGTATAGATGTCTTCCTTTTGCTGTCATGGCTAATATTCTCGTAATTTGCAGAGGGCATTGAGGAAGTTCAGGCAAGTGCAGAGAGCATTGAGGAAGCTCAGGTAGGAGGAGATTTGGCGGTCAGTGCCTGCCCGGGAGACCACACAGCTCAAGCCTTGGCCGAGGATTCTGAGGAGGTTGAGCTCACTACCCTGTCATCGGCTGTGGAGGTTTCTACGGAGGTGGCACCCTCAGAAGCGCCAGTGGCTACTCTTGCTCCTGCCGCACCCGTGGTCTGTCCGACTCCTGTACCGGAAGAATCGGCCTACATCCCTCACCCCGTGATAGAAAGGGGATCGGGGAGCACTTCGGGTGATGATACCATGGAGTTCCTGACACGCCAGACGGTGCAGCAGTTCTTTACCTCAATGCGATCATGCATCGATTTCATCCTGTCTGGGGTAGCTCTTTTGAATTTGCCCAGACGTATCTCGGAAACCTGGTCGAAAACATCAAGTTGGCCGGAGGCCCTTCACTAGCCCAGGCGTGTCTGCTGCTGGTGGAGCGGCTGGGACAAAACCTGAGAGAGCTTCGATCCCTGGAGAATACCGGCTCATTCCACGAGGCCCAGGAAACTCTGAATAGGCTCCTTGCTGCTCAAGAGCAAGAGCGAAGAGAGGTGAAGGAGCAGATAACCGATAACACCCGTCTTCTCGAAGGTTTCCAGGCTGATCATCAAAGGCTAGCGATCGAGTCCAAGGAATCTGAGATGATCATACAGGCTGCAAAGCAGGCTATCCTTGATTCTCGGGCCGCCATAGCCAGGGCTGAGGCAGTGATTAATATTAACGAACAGAAGCTTGCTACCTCTGAAAAGAGGCTAGTGGAGTTAGAGGCTGCCAAGGCGCAAGTTGAAGCAAATCTCTCTGTTCGTTCGTCCAAGATGGAATCCCTCCGAGTACGAGCGCAGGGATTTTTACCTGAGGAGGACCTGCGGGCCCAAGCTCTCATGGAGGCCGAGAAGGCGCGTCAACATGAGATACATCGCCTTAGAGAGCAAATCCGTTCCTTGGCGAACCAGGACCTTTAGCCTTCTCTTCTTTTCTTTTATTTTTTTTTGTAAAGAAAAGGACACTCTATTTACCAAGAGTGTTTGTATCTACTTTTATCATTTTTTAATAATAAAAGTTGTTGAAATTTTTGTTCCACCTTTATTGCCCCACTGTAGATGGATTCAATCCTTTAATCACAGTCTTTAATTGTGCTCTCCGGCTGACTGTGAATACTGAACTTAGGAAAACTAAGTTCTTTTGACGAAACGCAACGTCGAAAGAAATGCGGCTCTGAGGCACGTGATTCTGACTTGCCAGTGAAGACGCGGTTCAAGCAGACGCGGAGGACGCGGTTTGAGTGTGGTTCGTTGGCCACAATCCTTAACTCTATCCAGACGCAGGGTTCAGGATAATGAGGTCTTACGCCCCTTAATATTAACGCAGTCAGGGACGTGGCGCTGTAGACGCAGCTCCAAGATGCTTGTAAAGGTGATAGGCTTTTTCTGCTAAAGTCATAAGCCTTAAGACGCAGCTTTATGCGCTTCCCCACTGGGGCCCCCAAAATGAGTCCCTTTCGTTGAGAGACGCGGATCGACTTTGAATCATCCAAGAGATGCGAAGGATCTTCTAACTTGGAATGAAGGAGGACGCCGATTTTTAAGAAAAGAGGGGACGCAGGTTTTTGGACGCAGCTCTCACACTTGCGTTTTGGCAGGATTTCCCAGGCGTTATAAATAGCCTGTCATAAAGATTTTATGAAATCTTTGAACGTCAAGTCTCCGTTGACTATTGGGAACCCGCCTCATCCGTTATTTCCCGAAGCGGTTTGTCCACGCGTCAGCTCTTCATTGGGCTTAGGCGTTAATGCCTTTTAATGCCAATACGGCGCTGGCGGTTGGAAACCAGCGTCTTCAACGCTTCCCGAAGCGACGCTCCACGCGTCAGCCTCCCTTGGGCTTTGACAGTCGTGCGGTCATTAAGGCCGACGGTTCCAATTGATGAACCATTAACTAAGGTTATTATGGGCTGCCTATAAATAGGGCTCTTCCTCTCTCTTTAACAGTCCATACTTAGACTGTGTTCTTTTTGAGAGCGAGTGCTCTGAGAGATTCTGTCTTCTCCCTTTCTGAGAGACTCTATCTTCTCCCTTCAAGGACCTTATCTGGGGTTTGCCTCCATGGACGAAGATGACCCAGAGCTTCCATGCTCCTATTTGGTCTCTTCAGTAGATTACCACTGTCAAGTGATTTCAATGATAGGAAGCGTCTCCCCGAGCACCTTTTACGTCCGCGCCTCAATGCAGAGAGTACAACTCTTAACAGAGGCCTCTGCGGGTATGCCATGCCCACTTACCATGACATTTTAAATCCAATCAAGTTTGAATTTTAGTATATCTCTTAGAGAGATATCATCTGGACTTTCCTGCACAGTCGTGGTTGGTGCATTCCTCTTCTGGAATTTGTGCCATCGACCTAAACTTTTTTGAACGCAAGTATTGAAGCCGTTGGTACCTGGCCGCGGGCTTTGCACACAGAGCTTGCGTCTTGAGGTCACTGATTTGGAAGAATTTCAATTCGGGTCGAAGGTTTCAGGCCTGAACTTTTGCAACTCCTGTTCCTCCAACAGAGAGATGGCAATTTTTGGCGTCTGATTCTCTGCGCGTCTTGTATCTTAGACGCGGATGTGGAATTAGGTCGCGTTTGAATTCTGTGTGTATCACAGTCTTGCTCGCGTCTGTTTCTGTTGTCGCAGGAATCTGGCCCAGCGTGCGGGTCATTCCCGCGTCTGCAGTCTTCAGCAATAACCGCGTTTGTGACTTAGTTTTCTTTTGTCGAAGTATACTAAGCTCTGAATTGTCTAATTCCCTTGTTTGCTTCTTGCAGGTAGGCTTGATCATCCTATTTCACGTTCGTTGGGCCCGTGGGAGAATATATCGGCCGGCGAACTTGTTCGATGTTCGTCCACAAGGGAAGAAATCATAGTCTCCGTCATCCACAAGGGAAGAAATCACGATCCCTGACGGGGACTTAACCCTCGTCAAGATCTCATTGGACGCGATGCACCAGTCATGCTTGCCGGCTGGTCACGGTCACAGTGGGTATGGCGGCGGGGGTTGCAGTGGATACAGTGGTGGGTAGCATGCCCTGTGAGGTCTTAAGACCTCCTCTCTCACCCCAGAAGTAGCATCGAGATGACTCTATGTTCACTGGATGAGCTTCTGGTGGAAGAGATGTTCATCAGGAAGGATCATAACCCGCCACTTTGGATGGAGATGTTCGATGGATCATAACCCGGCTTCGGATGGTCAGGTGGGATCAGAAGATTCTGCTGCCATCAGACCTCAAGAACCACCATTGTTCTCGATCAACCAGAGACTTCTTCGATGTTTACATCATGCATCGTGGTGCAACCAGCTTCTGATCGTTGCCACAATGTCTGATCCTGCTTTGGCGCCCTTCCAAGCATCCTGTACTCGGAATAACATGCAGCTGAGGAGCGAGTGCAACCTCTGAGAGAGAGAGAGAGACTTCTTTGTACTCCTTAACTGTAACACTAAATCTTATTGTATAAGAGAGCGTTTTTGTATCACTTTCATGTGCCTGGATATAAATAAAAGTGACACTTTTCTTTTCTCCTTCTATTGTCTTGAACTTTTTTTTAGTCAGACGCATAGAAGCAAAGGACTTTGACTTGTCAAAACTATGATGATAATTTCAAACAGTCAAACTTTTTAGAGAGAAATCCTATTTTTGGAACTCCCCGAATGCTATCAGAGGTGTAATATTAACTTGACAAGAGATAAGACAATTTTGTGGACCTGTCAATCTATAAAGGAGAATGACAAGTGAGACTCGTACCCCCAGGGAAAATGGGCCTTTATCAATGTTTAGATTCACTTGATTAAGCTCAGCTGGGGATTTGAAGGAAAATACTGTTAATGGTGTAGTATTAACCTAACAATGTGTTTAGGTAGACTTATTCTATTGAAGAGAATAGCAAGTGAATCTAGATCCGCGGGGAATCTAAGAAGGTTTTTACCGTTAGAGGTGTGATATTAACTTAACGGGTTTAATGTAGTCCTGTCAGAAATATGATGTTAACCTGACAAGGATGTGAGTCAGAGGTGTAGTATTAACCTGACTCAGAAATACTTCAGTTTCATTTGAGAAAACAGAAGTGTCACTGACATAGGTGTGATGTTTAACTTGACAGTGAGGGTAATGCTAGAGGTGTAATGTTGAACCTGGCATTGGTCATCTCGACTCCGATACGAAAGTTCGAGGGAAATTCATTGTCATAGGTGTATTGTTGAACTTAACAATGAATTGGATGCTAGAGGTGTGATGTTGAACTTAGCATCATCCATTTCGGCTTCGACATGGAAGTCTGGAGGAAAGTGACTGTCAGAGGTGTGGTATTAAACTTGGCAGAAACTTGATGTACTGTTTAGAAGTGTAATGTTAACTTAACAGTAATTTGTCAGAGGTGTGTATTAACTTGATAGAAATTGATTTGTGATATGAGCAATTTGAGGACCTGTCATTCTATTGATGAGAATGGACAGGTGGAGTTTGAAGTGCCAGAGGTATAGTGTTAACTTGGCAACAACTGTATTTTGTAGACCTACCATTCTGTGGATGAGAATTGGTAAGGGATTTTGGAGGGGAGAGTGGAGTTGAGTCCACTTAGGATTTTTAGCAAACCCTCAGCTATCAACGGATTTGAGGTGCCTTTACCAACTACCGTTTGAGTTGGGCTAGCCATGCTATTCCCCTCAGCATGATGAGTTGTCGAAGATTTATGTTGGGCTTAAAGGCCAACGTTTTCCTCTATCCTTAGCCATCGGAGGCGTCGGATGTTAATGAAGAAGCTCTTCTTGTTTTGATCAGAGGTGTACTTTTAACTTGATCGGGGGAGGAGTACTATTAAGGATAGTACTTCTTCAAGAATCTGCCATTAATCGGCATCATGAGTGTATCGCCATTTGAAGTTATGAGACGATATGACCCATTTGAGTAGACTGACTCTACTACAAATGGCCCTTCCCATTTGGGTTGAAATTTTCCTTTTGTTTTGTGCGTCATTACCATGGGTAGTCTAACGGCTAAGACAAGATCGCCTTTCTTGAAAGTTCGCATTTTAACTCTCTTGTTGAAGGCTCTGGTAATACGAGCCTGATAGAGCTCGATTTGCTGTTGGGCCTGCAGACGCTTATCGTCTAAGGCTTCCAATTCTTGGAGTCGCTGTCGATGCTTCTCCTCTGTTGTCATCTCTGCTGTCAAGGCGATGCGTAGAGATGGAATTTGGATTTCGAGTGGAAGCACGGCTTCACACCCGTATACCAAAGAAAACGGCGTGGCTTTAGTCGGGTTCGCACAGTGGTGCGATAGGCCCATAAGCATTCACCTAACTTGTCGTCCCAGTCCCGTTGACTTTTCGATACGAATTTCTTGAGAAGCTTGCCAATGGTCTTATTGAAAGCTTCTGCGAGGCCATTAGCGGCAGGATAGTATGCCGTTGAGGACACATTCTGGATTCTGAACTTAGCGCAGAATCTCTAGAAAGCTTGACTGACGAACTGGGGCCCATTGTCGTGGACAATTCGTCGAGGTACCCCAAAACGGTAAATGACGTGATGTTTCACGAACTTGATCACATCAGATGACTTCACCTCCTTCAAAGGAACGGCCTCAGCCCATTTGGAGAAGTAATCGGTTATTGCCAAATAACCGATGTCCTTTTGATGACGGCGGGCTGATAGGGCCAACTACATCCATCCCCCACATTTCAAATGGCCAGGTAGAGGTTGTAGAATGGAGGTACTCTGGTGCTTGATGGATGAAATCGCCATGCACTTGGCAAGCATGACATCTTTTAGCATAAGTGACGGCATCGGCAATCATCTTGGGCCAATAGTAACCCAACCTTTGGAGTCGATGTGCCAATTTTGGGCCGGTTGGTGAGCTCCACACATGCCGTCGTGGGCTTCTTTCAATACCTCTTGAGCCTCCTTTGGTGAGAGGCACCGGAGCAAGATCTCGTCATGCGATCGGCGATACAATGTTCGTGTAATCATATTGTAGTAAAATTTAGGGGCTTTCCTTTGAATGGCAGCCGCTTCCTTGGCATCCTCAGGCAGGATGCCGTACAAGACATAGTCGATATAAGGGAATCGCCAGTCTTTAAGCTCTGGCCCGGTTAACAATTCCAGCGCTTCTTTACCTTGACACTCTCCCTTTGACTCCTGATAGTCTTCGAGGGCAGTTCTCGGGCAATACAGGTCGTGGTTGTAGACGAATACTTTCTCCATTGCTCCAGCTGGAAGAGCTAAGGAGGCCACAGGGATGCGAGTGCATCTGCGTGCGCATTTTGTCTGCGCGGTACATGGTCAATGTAGAAGTTTGTGAACCTTTCGACCATGCGGATAGTTGCGTTGTAGTAGGGTACTAGGTCTTCATGTCTGACCTCGTACTCCCCGCGAACCTGGCTGACGATGAGTTTAGAGTCGCCATATGGCTCGAGATTTTTAACGCCAATCTCATCGGCGAACTGCATCCCAATCAAAAGAGCATTGTACTCCGCTACATTGTTGGAGCAAGGTTCGGTTAATGAGACAGCTTGAGGAATCACATAGTTCTGTGGGGAGACAAGTACTACTCCTACCCCTGCTACTAGGTGTCCTTTTGGGCTCGTTCTGGACGCACCATCAAAGAAAAGTTGCCACACCTGCCTTTCAAAGGATGTCTGGGTCTGGCAGGCTTCAACGACCTCATCTGGGAGATTGTCGTAAAATTTGGTTGCCCTCGGATCTGGATGCTCAGCTAGGAAATCCGCCACCGCTTGTCCTTTAATGGCCTTCTGTGGTAAAAAGTGCATTTCATATTGAGATAGCAATATGGCCCATTTCGCCAATCGGCCATTTAACGATGAAGGCCTTGTCATAAGTAACCTCAGGGGGTTGACTTTTGATATGACGTTTATAGTTTGGCCTACCAAATAGTGTCGCATTTTCTGAATGGTGAACACTAATGCCAAACATTCCTTCTCGATCGGGTTATACCGATGTTCGGCTCCGATCATTGTTCTACTCAGATAGTAGATTGCTCGTTCTCGTCCTTGATCATCATTCTGAGCTAGTAGAGCTCCCAAAGAATGATCCACTGCCCGGACGTACACCAGGAAAGGCTTCCCGGATATCTGAGTTGCGAGGACTGGTGGTCGGGTGAGGTATTGCTTGATTTCCTCGAACGCTTGTTGGCAAGCGTCTTCCCAAATGAACGAGACACCCTTCTTCATTAACTTAGCGAAGGGTTGGCATCTTCCGGAGAGGTTTGAGATGAACCTACGGATGTACGCCAATCGTCCTTGCAATCCCCTGAGTTCCTTAAGATTTCTCGGAGGTTGCATCTCCTGGATAGCGTGAACCTTTTCCGGGTCTAAATGGATTCCGGTGGAGGTTACAATGAATCCTAAGAATTTACCACTGGCCACGCCCAGGAAGGACTTGGTGGGATTCATCTTCAATTGATGAGCTCGCATGATGTCAAAGACCACCTTCAGGTCAGCTATGTGATCACCCTTAGCGCGACTTTTTACCGTAATATCATCAACATAACATTCTATCGTTTTGCATATTTGCCGCTGGAAAATGGCATTCATAGCCCTTTGATATGTTGCCCCCGCATTCTTCAGTCCGAAGGGCATGACGGTATAGCAGTGACCCCCAATGGTGTCCTGAAGGAGGTGTGCTTTTCGTCGTCAGGATACATTTTGATTTGATTGTATCCTGAGAACCGTCCATGAAGGACATTCGTTCGAATCCACAAGTATTGTCAATCATGACGTCTGTGATTGTCAGTGGGAATTCGTCTTTGGGACAAGCCTCGGTTAGATCACGGAAGTCGATGTAGATCCGGATCTTTCCATTTTTCTTAGCAACGGGGACGATGTTGGCTACCCAATCGGGATGTTGCTCTTCCCTGATGAAGCCAGAATCTATGAGCTTTCTGACCTCCGATTGAATCGCCTCCATTATTTCTGGACGGAACCGTCACTGCTGTTGTTTGACAGGTTTTACATCCGGATTGATGTTGAGGCGGTGCATAGCCACTTGAGGATCCAGTCCAGGCATGTCTTCGTAATTCCAAGTGAAGACATCTCTGTATTCTTGAACAAGAGATATTAGATCCTTTTTCTCCGACGGTGATAGGCCGTCGCTTATGAAGATGGGCTTAGGGTTAGCCTCATCTCCTAGATTGATCTGAACAACCTTGTCTTCTGTGGGTGGCTCCGCTGCTCAAAGCGGGTGTCCCAAAGAGCGTTTAAATGTCTGATCCAAGGATCTGTATCGGATTGGATCATTTCTTCATCTCCGTCTTCCAGGTGGCTTGTTGAAACCATGTTCACTGAAAGTTCTCTGAAGATGTTGCCGATGCCGACATCTGACTCCCATGATGACGTGCCTGAAGAGTAATCGTGACCTGATGATTCTCGAGAATCAGAGGCTGATGGAGCCAGAGTTGATACGTAGCCCAACCCCCTGCGAGTCTGATGATAATAATCGGGTTCTTTTCCTTTCGGCACAAAGGATCGAAGTAGCGTTCTCCTTCCTTTGCCAAAGTTCAATCCGGGTCTGCTGGTTAGGTCATACCCCATGTTTTTCATCATTCTGAGTGCCTTTGGCTCATAATGACCGAACTGAGGGGATTCCTGCTCGCTTTCTGATTCTTCACGAGTCATTGGTTCGGATTCAATTCGTCCGAAGAGAATTGGTCTTTGGCCTTTCCTTCTTGCTGGAATCATGAATATTGATTCTTGCGCATCGCCGACATTTCGACATGTTTTAAAGGACGATTTCACCGGTACATGCAATGATGTCAAAGCATCCATTGCCGACCAGAGATTGTCATCCACGTCGGTACTAGTGTCTGACGGTACTGAATCAGAAGCAAATACAGAAAAATACGCTAAATCCAATTCTTCATTAATGTACCAACCGCCTACATCATCGGCGGAGGTATTATCAACATCAGGCTTATTAATGCCCGTTACAAGTGGATCTAGCTCCCACACACACTCATCTTCCTCTAGCTCGGTGTCGGCTTCATTGCCAGAGTCTGGTTCTTCCGGTTGCGGGACTTCATCCGTCTCCACGGGATCTTGGTACAGTAAGGAGTCTGTGAAATAATTCTCGACCCCTTTGAATGGATGCCTTTCGGCAATCAACGTCTGCACCTTTCCATTCTCGTCAATGTATTTCATGACTTGATGGAGAGTAGAGGGAACGATGGAGTTGCGGTGAATCCACGGTCGTCCCAGCAATAGGTTGTAGGAAGTGTCGGCATCAATGATGTAGCATGTCACTTCCGACTTTAAACTTCCAATCTGGCATTTCAGCTTGATCTTCCCCATCGGACGGGTCCTGTTGGCATTGAACCCATAGATAGTTGTCTGGGTAGGGCTCAAACGATGAGTAGGAATGCCCAGATGTTGCATGACCCGGCGAGGCATGATGCTCAACGCGGACCCTAGATCTACCTGAATGCGGTTCACTTCGGATGATCCAATATACCCTGTGAAGTACAGGGGTCGATCATGCTTCCCTTTAACCTGCATATCCTCTGCCGTGAAGGTGATGCAGGGGGCATTCTGGGAGGTGTGGAGACAATTCTCTACATCTTCCTCCTTTGGCACCTGGGTCATGAAGACCTCAGCATTTGCCAGAGCCTCTTGTAGAGCTTCTCTGGTTGACTTTGACAGCCTAAGAAGCTCATACAGGGTAATCCGTGCCGGGATGTTGGCCAATTGAGCCAGGACATCAAAGCGGTAAGGCGCCGTAGATCCTTCTGCGATGCCCTTTTGAAGGGCTCGAGAAAATCGAATCTCCTTCTGTTTCTCCACGGGCTGTTTTGTGGAGGGCTTGGTCGGCTCTGCAGCTGGTTTTGGAGGAGTTACCGCCGTTTCGCCATACTTTTTCAAATATGGCTGCCCCGAACGGGTTTCTGCCACTAGCCGACTGGGTTCTGCGGCCAGAACTATTGTCTCCTCTTCCGAGTCGGTTAGCGAAGGAATATCGGTATCCGTTTCTTAAGAAGAGGCGCACACTACATTGCAGGATAACGCCTTTGCCTTGCCCTTGGACTTCTTATTAGTTACAGTAGTCCATTGCTGGGCGTCAACAAGGTCAGGGTGGACCCACATGATTTCCCTTCGAGGCGTGGGAACGGGTACTAGGCCCTTCTCTTGTTGTTGGTGAGGATCTGTGTTGACCACTCTTAGCTCTCCTTTCGGGACAGGGACCACCCCCGAAGGCGTTGGGGGTTGTCTTCCGAACTGGAGAACTGACGTCATGTTAGCCATCACCTTCTTCTACTCTGGTCGGAGTTTTAATTCCTCCGCGTCAATCAGGGCCTGAAGGATGTCCTTAAAGACGTAGCAGCTTTTGGTGGGTGTCCCAACATTCTGTGGTATAAGCAGTAATTGGGATTGTCGGTTTTACCGACTTCTTTAGGGCGCCTGGCTTTAGGGAGCTTCAGTCTATTGCTCTTGTTGAGTAGCTTAAAGAGCGAATTGACATGTTCCTCCTTGAAAGAATACTGCTTGTTGGCGCGTGGCTGGCTCGAAGAGCCACTCGCCTTGACCGGTTGAGGTTTGGCGGGAGATTTGGTCTTCGTTGCCAAATTGTCCTTCCGCTTTGTCTGGAGGGATGTGTCTGGCGCACGCCTAGTTGACCTCTCTGGTCGTGGCTTTCCTTCTTCTGCCCTGACGCGGGCAACAATCTCCTCAGCCTGTTCACCTTGTTGGACCAACTGCTTCCAGGTGCGGCTTTCAGCAACTCCTATTTTAGCAAGGAGTGAGGTTTGAAGATTGTGGCGGCATGTTTCCACCAGGGTGACCTGGGTCATGCCGCTCGGACATCGGAGTGCCACATTCTGAAATCTTTCCACGAAAGATTTGACGGACTCTCCCTTTCGCTGTTTGGTAGCCAAAAGGGTGGGCATCGTGACTTCCGAGTCGTCTTCGAAGAAGCGCGTTAGGAATAGCTTCTCCAAATCATCCCAGTTCTTGATAGAGCCCTCCGGGAGTTTCATAAACCATTCGAAGGCGAGCCCTTTCAGGGTGCCAATGAACAGACGTGCCAAGATGGCATCATTGTCTACTACATTCCCTGTTTGGGATTTAAAGTAGTAGAGGTGTTGGTTGGGTGACCCCTTCCCATCGAATGCTTGGAGGGTTGGAGCCTTAAACTTGGGCGGGTATGGAACCAAGTCCCACTTGGCCGGATAAGGCCGGACCACTCCCGCTTCCTGGAGGCCTTTACGGTTGGTGAGGGCCTCAAGGCGTTGCTCTAATTGATTCATTCTTTCGGAATGAATCTTCCCCTGATTTTGGTCATCCTTCCCTTGTGACGAGGATTTGGACGAGGTCGAGGTGGGCTTCTCTCCATCAGGGTGCACAGAAGACGAGCTTTCTCCCTCTTTTTTCTTGCCTTTAGACTTTTTAGGGGGAGATTTCTTCCTGTCTTCGAGCAACTGCGCAAGCATCTGCTTGAGAGAGTCGATGGATTCTTGCTGAGCACGAATCATCTCAAGTTGTTCCTTCTGGATCTGAGCTTGCAGGTCCAGGCGCCGGGCTGTCTCTTCGGGAGTGCTCGTCATGTAGGTGAAGGCCTCCTTCTCGATGGAGGAGTCCGAGGCCTGCGATTCTACTACTGCAGAGTGAGAGTCGTTCACTTCGATGCCCCGAGATAGGGCATTATAATCAATCGGGGGGATGGCCCCGGTCCGGGTACGAGTGTGTCGATACACTCCTTCCGGTTCAGAGTCAGACTCGTCAGAGCTGACTGCGGGCTGTTTTCCTCTGCTCCTGCTTGTCATATTCGCAGTGAGCTCTGGATATTCAGCGTCAGAGAACATCCTCCGCCTATGAGAGTGTCTTCTTTTGGCTGACGGGGGTATCAGGGTCAGCTGTCTAACTAAAGACTGCTGGTGCACACCTGAACCACAACGACACTCAGAGAGCATAGAGATGAGCCGTTGGCAGCAACATGATGAAGTGACCTGATTGGTACTTCTTTTCTTCGTCAAGTAATCCGTCAGATCCACGGGAGGGGGATCGAAGAGATTAACCTCGCAACGTCGAAGACGGGAAGCATCAATATGCTGTACAGCCTGGACGCGGGTTTCAGGGACGCGACTTTCGCGCCGCGGCTGTAAGACGCGCGTCTGGCGTCTCTGTTGAGACGAGACGCGATTGTCGCATTGCCGCTTAGTGTGTCGGGGCAGAAGAGTTTGAGAGAGTGTGGGTTGCTGGACCCCACGCCTATGGGAGCGTGCCTCTTGCGCTTGACGAGGCGCAGAGGTTTCACCTTGGCATTTGATAAGTTAGTCTTCAGAGGACCTAACTTGGGAGTCTTGCGTTTGGGCCACCAAACGCGGACTTCGCGCGCTAGATGCAGCGCAGCTAAGACGCCAGTTTGTGCGTTGCGTGCAACCTCAGTTGGACAATCAGAAGTTCCAACTTGAAGCTGACGCGCACGCCTCCTCTGACGACGCTCAGCATTTCGGTTGCGTCGTGGAGGTGGAGAGAGACCAACGACGACCTGATGCTGGACACCAGAGATTTTGACCACCGGGTCTCCTGAGAGACGTTGACGCGTGTGTTCCGCGCGGCGCGGTTGGTCGCAACGGCAGTTGTGCCTGAGACCACACGGGGCTCCTGAGAGGCGTTGGCGCGTGTATCCGGCGGCGCCCGAGAGAGCCTCTGATCGGGCTTCGGGGCCATTCCCCGCCGAGACCCTGCGGCAGACGCGGGTCCTTGGGCTCTTGGAGCCAGAAGAGAGAAACTCTTCGTACTTCGCCTGGTCGAACTCGACAACTAGCGATTCGACCATCTTCCCCTTATGGAGGACGTCACCTTGCGCCACGATTTGCTCGTCGGTAACAAATGAAGTCCCCAGAGGAGTCGCCATCTCTTGTACGCACACGGAGAAGGTACGAGCTCGAGGTAAGATTTTCTTGAATCAAATTGAAAAATTACAACGGACTAGTATTCCGGTTACAAGGGAGGGAGGATGTTGAGTCTTGGATCCTCCCTTTGTTTAAGGCTGGGTTCTTCAAGTGGCGATGGAGAGTGAATCTTGTTCTCCGTTGACCGGGTGACCGTCTAGACCTTCGGGGATCTTCTCTTCGGTTGGTAGAAGGAGTAGCACAGCTCTGTCTACCAAAACTCTCAAAGAGAAGGTAGGCAAAGAGCAACTTGTACGCAGCAAGCTTGCTGAAGAGTTGAGCTCTCTCTTGCTTCTCTCTCTCTGTCTGCCTGTGTGTAGTCTGTTGTCTATCTCCTGTCTCTTGTGTCCTCTTGTTTTTTTTCTTTTTTTCGTTTTTTTTCATAGCGGCGGGGCTATTTATAGAGGCTCCAGGGGTGAACGTGCCCCCCTAAAAATGCTCCACAATGAGGGGCTAACTTCCTCGCTATGTGGGCGGTGACTGGCCCCATAACCAGGGCGGTTATAACCGAGACGCGGGTGTTGAGCCCACGCGCCTTGATGCTGAGACGCGGGTGTTGAGCCCACGCGCCTTGATGTTGAGACGCGGGTGTCGAGCCCACGCGCCTTGATGCTGAGACGCGGGTGTGGAGCCCACGCGCCTTGATGCTGAGACGCGCGTGTCGAGCCCACGCGCCTTGATGCTGAGACGCGGGTGTCGAGCTCACGCGCCTTGATGCTGAGACGCGGGTGTCGAGCCCACGCGCCTTGATGCTGAGACGCGGGTGTCGAGCCCACGCGCCTTGAGGCTGAGACGCGGGTGTTGAGCCTACGCGCCTTGGTGCCGAGACGCGGATGGCCATCATTAGTCCTGCGTCTAGAACCTGAAACTCTGCCTTTAATGGCTTGTCTTTTAATTATTTTTAGACAACCTACAGGTGTGGGCTCTCACATGACGTGAGAGTAGCCGTACCTTGGAGTGGATGCTTCTGGACATAAAAGGAAATCAATTGGATGCATCACTTTCAAGGGAAGTTTGGTGGGAAGACCACCTTGGTTTGGAGAACTAGAGCGGTGCCCTCATTGGTTTTGGTATCGAATCTCTAACTCCTATTTATTGTTTTCATGCTTTTAATATTCATTGCTTATAGCATGTTTCATTGTTTAGTGATTAGTATGAAAATGCCATGTTAATTAGATTCTTGATATACATGTATAGTATTTGAGACACCCATGTTTAATATGGATTATTACTTTGTGTTCTCACATTTGATTAGCCATCATGTACATCATAAATCTAATAACATGTGGATATTCATAATAATCATGTTTTTGTTTACCATCTTGATCTTTATCTTGTTTTTATGCTTTATGCCTTGACTACATGTTTAGATGTTAGTTTTCATTAAAACTAGAAGATTTATACTTGTGCATATAGTGGACCACAAATAAATCTATATATGTTGGGCTTGATTGCTTATTTGTTCCCATTAAATGTGCTAGTATAGTCTAGTTTTGATGATTCATACATTTTAAACTTGTATTCCCTTTTTGGATTTGTTTTATGATTTTTCACTTCATGTATATGTTTGTATTGCCAAACTTTAAGATATACACGTATACCCCTTGAGTCATTTGCCTTTCATGCAAATCTATATATATGGACTCAATTGTGTTTAGGGATATGTATGTATACTTATTGTGTTGACAATTCATACATATACCTTGAAATGAAATTTGTTTAATGAAAATTTAGTTTTTCTTGATTTTGTGTTTAATTGTTTAACTTCATGTATATGTCTATCTTGTCCAAACTATTAGAAATACATGTTTATCCTTTTGAGCCACGTGCCTTCATGCATATATATAAATTGTGGACTCTTTATGTTTTGGATATGTATGTATACTTTAGTTTGTATTAGACATACATATGCCTTGAAGATTAAATAGTTTAGATGATTTTTATGTTTTCATGTTTTCATGTTTAAGGAATAATTGAGCTTAATGAAAAATTTTCATGATTATGATATTCACACTTTATTAGTACACTCAAATTTATTGCTTGCTCATGTTTTGTTTTCATGGGTCATATTATGCTTTATTGGCTTAGAGTGTTGAATTTCATGTGGATTTCTTAGTTCATGAAAAATAATTTTTTACTTATTCCTTGCTTGAAGGATTTCGTACTAGTTTAAAAAGATTTCCATTTAACTAGTTACGGTATTCTTCATTTTGGTAGAGTTTTCAAACTAAGCTTATTTTCAAATCTATTTTTGAAAACCCCTACCCTTTACGGGAGGTTGGATGGGAGTCCATGCCTTGTATGTTTATATTAAAAATCATTTTAAACTTGGCTTGAGATGGGTTGATTAGTTATATGAGTTATACCATGCTTTTATTGTTATGTCAATTGGTATCATTGAACTCTTTCAATTGGTATCACTTTGATTCTTTTGTATACTCATATGTGTTTGTGTATGTATATTTTCAATTGGTATCATCTATTGGTGATTGATACTCATTCTATTTCATACACATATACTTGTTTTATTTGTGCTTAAGATATAAATTTTTCACACAAATTTTGTTTATGCTAGAGCTTGAGCTTCAACTTTATTTCAATTGATTTAGTTTTCAATTGGTATCTTATTTCAAGCCTAAGCATAGTTTTTGTTGGTATTTCATAAAGGGGGAGAAAATTCGTTTTTCATATTTCAATTGGTATTTAGTTTTCCACTCCCTTGCTTTATGATAGAAAATAGTCATTTCAATTGTTTATATGACTTTAAAAAGAAAATACTATCTTTTGATATCAAGATGTTTTGTGTTTTAAATTGGTATCTAAAAATTTTGTTTAAAGTAAAATATAAAAGTTTTTGATTTGTATTGATTATATGCAAGGAGAGCTTAACATCTCTTCTACATATAGATTCATGATGAGTGTATCTTGTATTGAAGAGCTTAACATCTCTTCTTTATGTGGTACACGTGTGTAGGGGGAGCTTCACATCTCCTCTTATGCATTACATAATGTGTGTTATGTGAATTAGGGCTTAACATCCCTCTTTCATATAATGCATATGTGTAGGGAAGCTAACTTAGCGTCTTCCTCTTCATGAATGTATATAGCATATAACATTTATTGATCTTTGTTTAATTTCAATTGATATCAAGATGCTTCATTGACATATTTTTCTATTGATATCATGTTGTTTATAGTCACCCCTTATTGACCTTGTTTTTGTTTTAGACAAAAAGGGGGAGAACATTGTTTGTATTGTTTTGATTGACAAAAGGGGGAGAAAGATTTTTACCCCTCATTTATTGTTTTGATTGTTTACCCCTTTGTTGATGAGTGACAAAAAGGGGGAGAATAATTTGAGTTTATATATGCATACTTATGTTTTTGCATATATTAAGTTTTATTGGTATCTAGAGCATCTAGTGTTTTTGTTAATGCTTTATTAATTTAATTGGTAACTAGAGCTTCTAGAATATGTTTATATGTTTTATGCATGTTGATGCAAACATGTTTATGTACATTCATTGCATATTTATTGTTTACATGCATACATGTTTATGTACATTCATTGCATATCTTGTGTTTATTTGTTTATGCATGAGTTAAGGGAGAGCTTCTTTGAAGCTTAACTTTAATCCATGTATATATAACTCCATGAGTTTTGTCATCATCAAAAGGGGGAGATTGTTGGCCCAAAGGCCTTCCACCCTTATTTTGATGATGGTTAACTCATGTAGTTATGTTTACTAATAGTCTTGTGTTGTTTAAGTTTCAGATCTTTAACCAAGATATTAGTTGGTGATTAGCTTTAACAAGGAGTTTAGAAGCTTTCATAGTGATTCCAGGGCCAAAGCTTCAAGATCATACCTTGCCTAGCTCATGGATCACGGTGTTTGTGGATCGAGTCGCCTTGAAGATGAAGATCGTCAAGAAGACTTAGGTATCCATAGTTTAGTGTATTTTAGATCCATTTGTAAAGCTTAGTATAGTTGATATGCTCAAGTGCACAACACACACGTTTTCATGTTTTGGAATTGGTTTTCATGAATGATTGATCAAAACAAGTTTACATGATTTTTATGTATATTAGATGTGTTCAATATACATACATGCTTCATATCTTAAACAAACTTATTTTGATATGTCTATTCATGAGTTTTTAGGAAAATCAGATTTCCTATTGGAAAAATCAAGTTTGATAAAAATACAAGTTTTGGTTTTTGGTAAAATGATAAAACACAAAAATAGTTCATATTGATTGATATTTTAGCTAAACTTTTTATCACATGTTTATATATCAATACAAAATGATAAAACTATTTTTGGTGATTTTTAGAAGACTTAAAAGATTTTCAAAATATTTTTAAACTGTTTTTCTGACCCAGATTTCTGTTCCAGGCTTCAATCAGTCGACTAAATAAACTGACCTAGTCGACTTGGCTGAAGTCGGTCGACCGGCCGGTCGACCGACGTGCACAAATCTGTGCACGTTTGGAGACACTGGGACGGTCGACCGTCCGGGTCGACCGGGTCTGAGAGCAGTCCTCTCTGTTTGTTTGGGTCGACCGGGCCGGTCGACCGTGGTTGCCCAACGGTCACATTTCTGACCGTTGGCGGTCGACTGGGCCGGTCGACCGCCAAGCCTGTCAGGCTGCCACATCAGCCTAACAGCTAGTTTTCTGATGGGGCTATAAATACCCCATTTGTTTGATGTTTTCTCCAAGATTTTCAAGAGCAAAATTCTCAGTTTTCTGAAGTGTTTTAAAAGATTTCAAAAGTGTTTTTGGGCCAAAAGAATTCATCTTATTTGTTTTAGGTTTTTGGAAAAATCAAAGAAAAGAGTATTTTGGGAGATTTGTCTTGGTTTTCATTCTATATCTTTTGCAAGAAGTTTCCCAAGTGTTTTTCTTTGTTGCTTGTTTTCCAAACACCTAGTTTCCACACTTGAGCCTTATCTTCTATCCTAATCTATTAGGATCTTGTTTTGTGGAAAAGAGAAAAGAAAAAAAGAGATTGTTTGAGGTTGTTGAACCTCTAAGTTGTATACACCCTTATTCTTGTTGTATCCCTCTTTGGTAGAGGTGATCGGTGATTGGTTTGCTCCCTCTAGTGAGAGGTGGAGTGTTAGTTTGTAAACCCTCTTCGGTAGAGGTGTTGGTTGTTTGTTGTATTGGCTACGGGCCTACCCCTCGGTTGTGAGGTGGTTGTTTGAGAGAGGAGTTTGGTACTCCTAGAGTTGTAACAAATCCTCTTCGTAGAGGTTCCCTCAGTGGGAGATAGTGGATTGGAAATCCTACACGGTGGTGTAGGCGGGGATGTAGAGCTAGGGGTTCGAACCTCGTAACATATCTTGTTGTTAGCGTTTGATCCATTGTCTCTCTAACTCTCTCTCATTTATTTGTGCAAAGCATCATACTTCATTCATATCATATTTGCTTGTGTTGAGCATAACTCATATTGTCATATCATATCTATTTGCTTGCATTGTGCCTTGCATATTTCATATTGCTATATCTTGTATATGCTTGGTGTTTGTGTGTGCCTTACTTGTACTTAATCAACAAGAGCTTCACATAGCACCTCAACCCATTCAAGGGGAATCAAGAGGAGTTAGTCCAGAGCCCTTCACGGGGAATTTGGCTACACTTGTTGATTGTACTAAGTGTGTTTGCAATATTTGTATTTGCTTTCGCATTTAGCGCATTTAGTTCCTAGATTAGCACTTACACCTATTCACCCCCCCCCTCTAGGTGTTTTTTCACCTTTATCTTTATCTTCAAGCCTTTCTCCCCTTAGATTTGAATAAAAATTAGGAGTCCTACTTTACCCTTCCTCCTCTTCCCCTAGATTTGAATAGCAATTAGGAGTCCTACTTTATCCTTCCTTCTCCTCCCATAGATTTTAAATTAATAATTTAAAATTCAAATTTAGATTAGGTTAGATAAGAAAGAAGCTTCTAAATTACTAAAATAAATCATGCATGTGGGCATATAGGCTTCATTTATTTATTCTTTAATTACTCCAGGCCTGCACAACACTAAACAATAAAACGTTACGTAGCAGTGCTTTATAAAAGAATAAGTAGGAAATATGATGATAAATATGATAATAAATATGCACTTTTGACTATCTATCACTCTTTCAATATGCTATTTATAGGCCTTATGGGGCGCAACTGCTCCCCTAAAATTTAGCAGATTAATTTGTTGGCCCAAGGCCCATCACTCTAGTTTTGATGATGATTAACTCATGTAGTTATAGTACTAATGATTTTGTGTTTGATACGTTTCAGATATTTGATCAAGATCTTAGTCTATGTTTAGCTTCAACGAAATATTCGAAGTCAAGTTTTGAAGGTAGCACGTGTTGATTCAAAAGTTCGCGCATCAAGATCGTATCAAAAGAGGAGTCTAGCTCTTTGGATCAAGTTTAGACCAAGTCAAGAAGGAGAAGAAGATTTTCAAGACTTGAGTCTAGTTTTATGAGTGTTAAGATTTATTTTTTAGATAAAATGCAAAGGATAGATTAGTTGTGGATTGCTCAAGCTCATATACACACACAAAATTTATATGTGTTTTCTTAAAATAGTTTTAATTTTAGTATATACCGTTTTGGTTTTTGAGCTTCAAAGGAGATATCTTTATGTTTCATGAATAGAGTTCATAAAAAAAGTTTACATGTTTATTTGTGTTTTGGATTTCATCCATACACATTGATGGTTCAAATATTTAGAAAAACTTATTTGATGTTTCTAGTTCATGGTTTTTTAGTTTTGTATTTATCAAAACTTTGTTTAGAGTTTATTGTCAAAAATATAGATATTTCATTTTATATGTGTATTGGATTATATCCATACACACAATGCTTCAAATGAGTTTTAATATCATATTCTTGTATTTGAACAAGTTTTGAAAAAAAAATTTCAAATTGAAGACTGATTTTGAAAATTTGGTTTCCAGTTTAAAGCTAAAATTCTTTAACACAAAAATAGTTCAATATGTTTGTAATATGTGTTGATTTTTGATCACTCATATTTGTAATTCAAAGTATTTCAATGAACTTATTTTTGTGAATTTTATGTGATTTTATGGGATTTCATAGGATATTGAAAGACCAAGTTTTAATCCTTAATAATCCCTGACCTGGCCTTCTGGCAGTCGACTGAGCCAAAAGTCGGGCGACAGAGCGATCGATCGATGTGCACAGAAAAGTGCATAAGCCCAAGCTTGAGGGCCGGTCGACCGGGCGGTCGACTGATCATAGGACTTACTCTCTAGATCTGGCCTCCGTTGACCAAGCGGTCATCGGCTAGAGAGATTTGCTCTCTTGTTTATGCCTCAGTCAACGATCGGTTGACTGACAGGTAAAGACCTGGATGCGATCAATCGGGCGGTCGACCGCAGCCCCAATGGTTATAAATATGACCATTGGCTGGTCGATCAGCCGGTCGACCAACAGGTCATCTGGCCTGGGGTTTTGTCCCAACAGCTAGTTTTTTTGTAGCTCTATAAAAGGGGACTGTTTTGGCTAGTTTTATACAAGATTTTAGAGAAGTTTTAGAGCCAATCTTTCCCATCTCTCATAGGGTTTTTCTCCACATATTTTGGGTAAAAACTTCCATATCAAAAGGAGAGTTTTTAAGAGTGTTTTCAAAAGAGATTTCCTGAGTTTTCCACACAACTCTATCTTATTTTCTCACACAAACTTGAGCTTTTCATTTCTATATCAATCCTCTAGGGATCCTTGTTGTGAGAGTTATTTTTGTGATCAAGTGATCACAAGCTTTCATTCTTGTATTATGAGGAGTTGCAGAGGTTATGGCCTCAGTGAAGAGAGATTTGTGGTGATCAAGTGAAGTAGTCACCAAGTGTTCCAACTTGCAGTTGGAAGAGTTGTAAGAGCTGCGGCCTCAGCAAGCTAGTGTGCTTGCATGTGTTGTTATTGCGGGAACAAGTGAGGGACTTGCGGGTCCAAGAGTTCTTGAGGGAGCTTGTAGGTGTTGCGGCACCGAGTGATCTTGCGGGATCAATTTTAGTAGAAATCCTTCATAGTGTTGAAGGCGGGGACGTCGACCAAGTCTGCTCGAACCTTAAAACAATTCTCCCGTATTTGCGATTGCTCATCTCTCTCTTACTTGTGTTTATATGTCTTGCATGCTTATATTGTTCATCTTTTTATATACTAGATATACTTGTGCTAAATTGATATATATGCTTGGTTATTTGTTTGCTTACACTTGTATTTGTAGACTATCTAAAAATCATTGAGAACAAGTCATTAGATATCAGAGTCTATACTTCAGACGCGAGGATAATTAAAGCCATTAATGCAATACCAAGACGCAGAGCTTGAAGCCGCGTGGCAGTATCATTGCAATGCCAAGACGCAGAGTTCGAAGCCCGCGTCTCAGCATCACCACAATATCAAAACGCGAGGCTCGAAACCCGCATCCCAGCATCACTGCAATGCCAAGATCCTGGGCTCACATCTAGCAAAGTTTGAAGCTCGCGTTTAGCAAAGCTCGAAACCCGTGTCCACCAGAATTTCAAAGGCTAAACACAGAGGTTGAAGCCCGTGTTTCAACTGCAGAGGAGCTCTGCTCTCAGTTGTAACTGCCCTCATTACCGGATCAATTACTACCCACATGCTAAGAGGAGTTAACCCTCATTGTGGAGGTTTTTAGGGGATCGTTTTACCCCTAAAACCCCTATAAATAACTCAGTTTGATATTGTAGGAGTTGGTCGAATTTGGTCAGAATTGGTCAGAATTTTTCAGCTGAGGAATACCAATAGAAGGGTTAAACTTTTCTATAAACTTGCTGAGTCAAAGTTTTTGCCCAAGTCTCTTTGAGATTTCGTTGGATAGGAGCTATGGTACTCCGTCCTTGATCTGAAGAGAAGATTTCCAAAAGAGCTTGACGTTCACCTGGTCAACGAAAAACAAGATTCACTTTCCATCGCTACATAAAGAACCCAGCCTTAAACAAAGGGGAGATCCAATCATTCTTCCTTTTTTTGTAATCGGATTATTGGTCTATTGTAATTTTCTTTACAATCAATCAAAGAAGCCGGCACCTTTTCAATTTTTCTGAGTAAACAAGAGATGGCGACTCCGCTGGGACCAGTTTCTCCACTGTGAGCAAGTTATGGCGCAAGGTGATGTCACCTTCATGGGAAAAAACTGTCGAGTCACTTGTCATGAAATTCGATCAGGCAAAGTATGAAGAGTTCCTCTCTTCTGGCTCGAAGAGCCCTAGGGTGGCCGGCAGTACTGCAGGGTCTCCTCAGAGGTCCGCTCTCAAGACCCTTGGGAAACTTGCCCATAGATGGTCTTCGAAAATAACGCTATTTCTTGCCCCATTGTACGCTTGGCCCGCGTCAACGTCTCCTACGAGACCCACGAGGCCAACAATGTTGAAGGTCAAACTGGCCACATCCTTCCTCTTCCTCAGCTCCAGGTTACCAGGGGTTCCCAACAACCCGTAACCGGATTGCCAAACGTCGATAAAGGCGACGCGCACGTCGACAACAGATGCAAGAAGCTAGAAAAATTATTTGTCCAGCAGATACTGGATGTCAGGCTTATGCATGCATCTCTTCTAAATCGCATTAGACATGCGAAGTCTGCGTCTTGATACCAAAACGTAGAGCTCAAGAAGCTCGCATTTCTGAGGCTTCACCTTACAGACGTAATGTTCAGCAACGCGAGGCCTGCGTCTCTTCTCATAGACATGAGACCCGCATCTCTACAACAGAACGCGAGACTCATAAAGTCCACATTTCTAAAGTGTCGTTAGATAGACGCGACAATCAGTAATGCGAGGTCCGCGTCTCTTCTCAGCAGAGGCACGGGACCCGCGTTTCAAAACCAAAACGCGAGAGCCGCGTCTGTTCTCCAAAACAGGAGCTCAGCGTCTCTGAAACCTGCGTCCCCGAGATGAGTGCCTCGAAATTGCGATGTAAGGTTAACATTCACTCTCCAACTGCTAGGGTCAGAAGAGAGCTGAAAAGTCTGTTGGCCCGAGGCCCATCACTCTAGTTTTGATGATGATCAACTCATGTAGTTATAGTACTAATGATCTTGTGTTCAATTAGTGACAGATTTATGATCAAGATCTTAGTAGGTGCATAGCTTCAACAAAGGATTTGAAGTCAAGTTTTGGAGCTAGTACGATTTGATCCAAGAGCCATTGGATCGTGTTTGGACCAAGTCAAGAAGATGGAAGGCTTCAAGTGAAGACTTCAAGAAGATGAAGACTTGAGTCTAGGTTTGTTTTATAAGATTTAGTTTTTAGATAAAATGTAAAGGATAGAATAGTTGGTGGATTGCTCAAGTATACATATACACACACACTCTTGATAGTTTTGTTTTACAAAAGATTTTTCTCTTTGACAAAATATCATTTTGGTTTTTGGTATTCAAGTTTCATGTTTTAACCAAAACCATGTTTAGTGCTTAATGTCAAAACATAGATATTTCACCATGTTTGTGTAGTGGATCATATTCATACACTCTATGCTTTAAAAGAGTTTAGAATATCTTGTTTTTGTATTTGGTGAAGTTTTGGAAAACAAGTTTTGAAAAATCAAGTTTTGGAAAATACTGTTTTTCATTTGAGCCAAAATTTTCAAGTTACAAAAATAGTCCAAATTATTTGTAACATGCCTTGTTTTAAGCAAGCATGTTTGTTTATCAAAGTATATTGGTAAAACTATTTTTGTAGATTTTTCAGTATTTTATGGATTTTACTTCAACCAAAAAGACCTAGTTTTTAATCCCTTAACTTTGTTTCCTGGCTTCATCCCGTCGACTGGGATGGTCGACCACAGATTGAAGTCGGCCGACCGTCATGGTCAACCGACGTGCACAGACGTGCACGCCAGTTCTGGCAGGAGGCCGGTCGACCGACCCGGTCGACCGTCCAGAGAGCTCTGCTCTCTGCAAAGGCCCCGTCGACCGGGCAGTCGACCGGATAGAGAGTCTTGCTCTCTGTATCCTGGCCTCGGTCGACCGACCGGTCGACCGATGGTACAGCGGTCTGAAATATGACCGTTGGCCGGTTGACCGGGCGGTCGACCGACAGTTCTGTCAGACCCCAACGGCTAGTTTTTCTAGCCCTATAAATTTGGGGGTTTGGGCACTGTTTTCTCCAAGATTTCAAGAATAGTCTTGGGCTAGTTTTTCCCATTCTTTTCAATGGTTATATCCACAGTTTTAGAGCTTCATTTCCAAATCAAAAGAGAGTTTTTATCAAGAGTGTTTAAAAGAGATTTCTTAAGTTTTCCTCCACCATTCTTATCCTTGTTTTCTCACACAACACTTGAGCTATCCATTGCTATATCTACCTATAGGAGTTTGTTGTGAGAGGATTTTAGGTGATCAAGTGTTGTGATCACCAAAGTTCATCTTTGCTCTTAGAGGAGGCGGACGTGTGTGTTCGCATTGTTTCGGTCCTAGTGGGGACTCGGTATTTCGAGTTCTAGTGCGAACTCTTTTGTTTGAGGTGCGGCCTCAGCGAGCCAGTGGGCTTGCGGTGTGTACGGAGTAGGGAGTCCGAGAGCTTGTAGGTGTTGCGGCACCGAGTGATCCGGTGGGATCGATTTAGTGAAAATCCTTCGTGTGTCGAAGGCGGGGATGTAGAGCAAGTGTGCTCGAACCTCGAAACAAATCCCTTGTGTTTGCGATTGCTCTTACTCTCTCTCTCCTTATTGTTTTATATCTTGCATGCTTAGATTGTGTTCATCTTTATATGCTTGATATACCTTGTGTGCTTAATTGTTATACTTGCTTGGGTTTGTTTGCTAACACTTGTATTTAACTAAGAGAGCCAACGTGGCACCTCAACCCTTATCTAGGGGAATCTAGAGGAGTTAGTCCAGAGCCCTTCACGGGGAATTCGGCTACACTCTTGTGTTATACGTGGTGTTTAGTTTAAATAGTTTGTTTAGGTCATAATAGTTTTTACTTCCGCATTATTTGTACATTTAGTGATCATTAGATTTGCCATCACCTATTCACCCCCCTCTAGGTGATCCTACAATTGGTATCAGAGCCAAGTGCTCTAAATTTGGGTCTCACAACCTAGAGTTAAAGATCCTTATTTTTAGGCTAATCACAATATCTGTACACACGCTATGGACTTCATGTCACCACCCACCTTTGACATTCTTAACATCCAAATTTGGAAGGTTAAGATGTCTTTATACCTCAAGGCCCTAGGCATGCATGTTTACCTTGCCATCACTAATGATTATTGTTTAAATGGCAAGAATCTTGAGGTTAATGCAAAGCCCTTTATGCTTTGAAGAGTACCCTAAATGATGACTATTTATCTAGGGTTTCTAACATTGATTCGGCTTTTATAGCATGGAACATCATCACCTCCTTGGCGAAAAGGATCTATATTATGCCGGGAGCGATTCGGATGTTGGAAGTGACGCCTCCAACAAGTGCTATATGGTCCAAGGGGATAACCCCTTGAGGTAACTACCGAATCCGATGTAGATGAAAATGACATGTCATATGATGAGCTTGCTTGTTTTTGTCAACAATTACTTGAAAAATATGACATGCTAAGAAAGATAATAAAAATTTGAAAAAGAATTTTGATAGCATGCTAAAGGAAAAAGATTCATTAGAAAATAAGGTTGCATGCATTGAAAAAGAAAAGGATGATTTGAAAAATGAAAATGTTTCCTTGCTTTCAAAATTGAATGATCTTTGTGAAGGAAACACTAATTTGAAAATGAAATTATTTTGGTAAAAAAACAAAAGGAAGTCGTTTTCAAAAAATAATATTTTAAAAGAAAAATGATTGAAAAAGAACAAGAAAATGTTTTTTAAAAGAAAAGAAAATTGTTTCACAATCTCACCATGCTTTACATGCCACCATTGATAATAGTGAGGTTAATGTTTTGAAAAATAAAATTAATTGTTTGAGATCAACTTTGAGCAAATGTGCATTTAATCATTTAGGTTGGAGTCTATGTTTTCAAAGAAACAAACTCCATGCATTCATGCACATCATCATCATGCATATGCTTATGTTGCATGTCACGATCATACACATACACACAAGTGTTGGCCCGGAGGCCTTCCTCTCTAGTTTTAATGATTATTAACTCATGTAGTTATATTTACTAATAATCTTGTGATTTTAAGTTTTAGATCATTTAGCAAGATATTAGTTGGGGATTGCTTCAACAAGAGGAGTTTGGAAGCCTTCATATGGTGATTCCAGGGACCGAGCATCAAGATCATACATAGCCATGCTCATTGGATCACGGTGTTTGGACCGAGTCGACTTGGAGATGAAGATCGTCAAGAAAACTTAGGTATCCTAGAGTTTAGTGTGTTTTAGATCATGTGTAAAGATAAGAATAGTTAATATGCTCAAGTGCACAATACACACACGTTTTATGTTTGGATATTGTTTTTTGGTTTTTAGTTTAACCGATATTTGTTTTCATGAATAGATTGATCAAAACAAGTTTAATTGGTTTATGTATAGTAGATGTATTCTTTCTATACATTCATGCTTAACTTTAAACAACTTATTTTGACTTTCCTATTCATGTGTTGAAAAATCCAAGTTTGATAAAATACAAGTTTTGGTTTTTGGTAAAAATGTTAAAACACAAAAATAGTTTCATATGCTTGATATTTAAGCTAAACTTTTTATCACATGTTTATATATCAATGCAAAATGATAAAACTATTTTTGGGTATTTTTACAAGAGATAAAAGAATTTTTAGAAATATTTTTAACATGTGTCTGTCCCAGATTTGTGGCTGACAGGCCAGGTCGGCCGACCGCACGGGTCGACCGTACCAAAGGCCGGTAGACCCTTGCGGTCGACCGACGTGCACAGGCTTGTGCACGTTTGGCAGACACAGGGACGGTCGGCCGGGCGGCCGACCGGGTCAGAGAGTCTGCTCTCTGTATCTGGGCGGTCCGCCGAGCGGCCGACCGGATCAGAGAGTCTGCTCTCTTTATCTGGGCGGTCGGCCATGCGGTCGACCGGGTTGCCCCAACGGTCACATTTCTGACCGTTGGCGGTCGGCCGGCCGGCCGATCGGTAGCCTGTCAGGCTGCCAGATCAGCCTAACGGCTTAGTTTCTGTTTTGGCCTATAAATACCCCATTTCTTGGGGGTTTTAACTAAGATTTTCTGAGTTAATTTTTCCCTACTCTCTGGTTTAAAAAGAAGTTTTCAAAAGAGTTTAAAGAGCAAAAAGATTCATTTTGTTTGTTTTAAGTGTTTTGTTATTTTCAAAGGAAATAGGTTTTTGGGAATTGGTTTATTGTTCTTCATTTCAATATCTATTTGGTATTTTCCCAAGAGTATTTCTTTAATCAAAACACTTAGTTTTCCACACTTGAGCTATCTTCTATCCTAGTCTATTTAGGATCTTTGTTTGTGGAAAAGAGAGATTGTTTGTAGTTGAAAGAAACCACTTGTTGTAAACCCTTGCTTTGTTGTATCCCTCTTTGGTAGAGGTTGTCGGGTGATTGGTTTGCTCCCTCTTTGGTAGAGGTTGAGGCTTGTGTTTGCTCCCTCTAGTGAGAGGTGGAGTTTAGTTTGTAAACCCTCTTCGGTAGAGGTGTTGGTTGTTGTATTGGCTACGGGCCTACCCCTCGGTTGTGAGGCGGTGGTTGAGAGAGGAGTTCGGTACTCCCTTGGTTGTAACAAATCCTCCTCGGTGGAGGTTCCCTCGGTGGGAGTATAGTGGATTAGAAATCCTTCTCGGTGAAGGCGAGGATGTAGAGCTAGGGGCTCGAACCTCGAAACATATCTTGTCTTTGCGTTTGATCCATTGTCTCTCAACTCTATCTCTTTTATTTGTGCATTGTATTATTCATATTGCCATATCATTCATACTTGTGTTGTGCCTTGCATATATTCATATTGCTTATTCATTTTATGCTTGGTTATTTGTGTGTGCCTCACTTGTACTTAACCACAAGAGCTTCATATAGCACCTCAACCCATATCTAGGGGAATCAAGAGGAGTTAGTTCAGAGCCCTTCACGGGGAATTCGGCTACACTTGTGTGTTGTATTAAGTGTGATTGCAAAATTGTTTTAAGCTTCCGCATTTAGCGCATTTAGTTTCTAGATTAGCACTATCACCTATTCACCCCCCTCTAGGTGATTTACAACAAGCATACTAAGGGTACAAATATACACATTGTGGCCGCAAAGGCCATTTAGCAAAATTTTGTTTTGATAAGATGCATCATATTAATTTTGCTAAAAATAAAAATGTTTGGGTGCCTTACATTGCTAACCCCAAGGACCCAAGAAAAAATGGGTACCAAAACCCCCACCTTGTGTTTTTGATGTAGGTGAGGGCTCTCACATGACGTGAGAGGGATGGTGCCTTGATGGTTGATGCACATGGACTTGATGGACACATATATAAATGCATCGCTATCAAGGAGGTTTGGTGGGTCAACCACCATGTTTGGAGTTTTGGAACATAATTCCTTAGTTGGTAACTATCTCTAAACTCCTAGTTTATTTGTTTACATGCTTGTTCATATGTCATATTTTTAGCATGTTCATTTATTTTATGTGCTTCATGTGGTAAACTAGTTTAGATGTAGTTTTTATCAAAACATGTATTTATACATGTACAAATAGTGAGAACAAATGATTCATATATGTTTGCACTTCATGCTCATTTGTACCCACTATTTGCACATATATAGGCTAGTTTTGATGATTCTTTCATTTATACTTGTTTTGCCTATTTTCATGGTTTACTTCATGTATATGTAATTTTTATTCAAATCTAATAAATATACATGTATACCCGTGAGTCTCTTGCCTTCATACAAATACTTTAATAAACTCTTTTATGTTTGGGATCTGTATGCATATTGTTAGATTTAGATAAATCATACATATACTAGAAGTTTGTTTTTGTTTTTAATGAAAAATAAATTTTCATGTTTGGTTTGATAAAATAAAATGAATAATTTGTTTTGATCAATTTGAGCTTCAATGAATATTTTCATGAAAATGCTATTTACATGATTATTGAACACTCATACTTCATTTGTTTGTCATGACATTGTTTCATGAACACTTTTATGAGCCTTATCGTTTTTGAGTGTCAACTCTTGTGTATTTGGTATGATTCAAGAAAAACATATGATTTGGTTCATGTTTTTGAAGGATCTTTAACTAGTTTTTTCAAAAAAATTAATTTAACTAGTTATTTATTCTTCAATGTTTTATGAGTTATACACATGATCCTATTATTGTTTCAATTGGTATCATTGAATCATTTCATTTGGTATCAATTTGACTCTATTTTTGTATATACTCATATTTTGTTTTCTATATATGTATGTATCAATTTCAATTGGTATACTCATTTTTCATATATATATATGAGTTATTTGTGCTTGAGTTAAAATTGTTTTACATGTTTAAAGCACAAAGTTGTTTATGATAAGAAAAATAAATTTTAAGAAAAATTCTCAAGATTTGTTTTATTGAGAAAATTCAAAATTTTGTTTTATAAGAAAAATTCAAAATTTTTGAGTTGTATTGCCTATATGTAAGGAGAGCTTAACATCTCTTCTACATATAGATTCATGTTGAGTGTATTGTATATTGAGGAGCTTGACAACTCTTCTTATGTGGTACAGTCTGTAGGGGGAGCTTCACATCTCCTCTTATGCATTACATAATATGTGTTATGTGAATTGGGGCTTGTCATCCCTTCTTCATGTAATGCATATGTGTAGGGAAGCTAACTTAACGTCTTCCTCTTCATGAATGATATCGCATATAACCGTTTATGACTTATTTGTTTACACCCCTTATTGGTCTCTTTGTTTATGACAAAAAGGGAGAGAAAAATTTGATGATTTTTGATTGGGAAAGAGTCGTGTGGTAGATTGCACAGATATTATAGAGAAAAGAGAAGGTTTAGAATCAACCTTTGTGCTTGATCAATCCACAATTGTATTTATAAGATCAATGTATCCTTTCCAATCTCCGTTAAAGCAAAGGCTATACCAGGTCGATTCTCCGGGAGAGCTAGCGATGAAAGCGTTACGGCTCAAAGTGAAACAAGAAAACGAAGATTCTTCTTTGTATTTACACAAATGCAAGAAGCATGAAAAATAGAGTGAAAGAATTGGTGGATTTGTGCATCATGGAAAAGAAATCAAAAGAACTTTAGTAAAGTGTATTGCTAAGAGAAAAGAAGCTAGTAAAGAAAATGTTTGGAAGACTTTAGATGAGAAAGTACATGGCTAGCTAACTTTACTTCGCTAACTTACTATACTCAATGGTGATGCTTGATTGCCTCATGTTGATTCATTGGCAAATAGAGATGACTTTGCTTGTTTGTTCAAGTACTTTACCGTTTTGAAGATGAGTGTTCCTTTAGTTCATAGCTTGAAGCCTCATATTGATTCATTGGCTCTCTAGATAGATTATCAATGATGAACTCTAGGATTGGTACTCAAGGGATGCTAGGTTAGAAGAATCAACATTCATTTAAACATTCAAGACATAACAACAAATTAGCTTGAAGTAAAGAAGTTGTTCTACAAGTAGCACATGTTTGGTGATCCATCTCTATGTTCCATCAAGGCACTTGTTCTAGACAAGGCTCTAAATGAGGCACACATGAGTCATATGGAGTATGTACAAGCATTCACCAAGGGAAAGCAACTCTACTTCCTTGGTAAGTAAAAGAAACTCTCACAATGCAAGTGTAAAGATAAACAATCATCCAAAGAGATAGAAGTTAGCTAGGTACATTGCTAGCTAGCCATGCAATAGAAATTTAGCTATCCATTACACAAGTAACAAAGCAACAATTCATGATGTAAAGCAAAGAGAAGTAAAGCAATGAAAGTGAAAGAAAGCAAAGAAGTAAAGCAATGCAAAGTAAAACGTACTAGAGCTTGCAAAGAGAAGACGAAGCTTTGATTAACCCTTGTTACAAGTAATGTCACCTCCTTGATTACAAGCTTTCAACAGCACTCACTTTCCCTCTTTGACAAAATCTCTAGGAGGAAGAAGATGGAGACTAAAACCTAGGAGAAGACTAAAACAAAATACAAGAGTTTCCCTAGTTCTCTCCTCTCTCTTCTCTGTTTTTCTCGTGCAGACCCTGGTCATGTATTTATAGCCCTCAGAGAGAAGCTTCGAGAGCCAGGTTGTTGGCACAAAATCTGGGATCTAACGGCTTCATAACCGCTGCAGATACGCGGGAAAATCTAGGTTTTGGCGGCAAAATCTGGGCCGTTGAGCCCAGATTTTCTGGTACAGGTTCGTTGCGAGGTTGTTATCCACGTGGCCTTCTGGAAGATTCAGTTGGCGCGCGGATCTCTCTGAATCCAGATTCAAATCTTGGGCTTCTTTTTGGGCTTTTGAATTAATCTCTTTAATTATTGCTAATTAAAGAGATTAATGAGCTTTCTCTCTTTTAAGTTGTGGACCTGCAAAAATAGAGAGGAAAGGATTAAAAATCACGTTTTTATATACAATATGCATGGTATGGAAGTAGTAAAATATGCAAATATGTGTAACAATCACACCCCCATACCTAGCTTTTGCTCGTCCTCGAGCAAAAAAAAAAAAAGAAAGAAAAAAGAAAATCCTAACTAATTTATTACACCACTTTCGTAGGTGACACGATTGCACTGAGCACGTGCAACAAGCCGTTAAACCTCTAGGTTACCCTAGAGGAGGAGTGTTGTCTCCTGAGGGTTTTCAGCGGATTGCACCCACAAAATCCATAAAGAAAAATAAAAGGGTTAGTGAAATTTTGATCCATGTTTTAAAGATTCTAACTTGAGCTATAGGTTTCAGGTTACCCTAAACTTTTCATTCCTCTTATAAGTGTCTAATTGGAGTTTTGTTTTCAGCTTAGGTTAAGATTTTAGGGAAAAGATCAAAAACCGGATTTTGCATCAATCCTAGGATATATACATCTATAAATATGAAGGATCTTTCTTAGACTAAGTTCATTTATTTACTAATATATATAATATTTTTTTCTTCTTCTTCTTCTTTTTTTTATTTACAATGTTTATTTATTTACATTTCCTTAGCATCCTTAGGCTTTCTAGTTTACCCTTGTAGCGAGCCTTTAACCGATGACTCCCAAACTAGACGGTCTTAGGGCACCAGATGAGAAAGCATCCCTCGGGTTTAAGGTCTCGAGTAAAAAAGGCCACGAAGGAATTTAAGGACTTAACCACCTTTAGGCGTGATCGGCAATGCTTCTTGAGGCACGGCTAACCAGCTTAGTCAGTGGCTAAGTATTTATTATTTATTTATGTACATCTCTTTTTTTTTTTCTTTTATTATTTTTTTATTATATATATATGTAAATAAAATCACAAAGTCTTTGATTAATCCTTCAATAAGTTTAATGTTTATATCTAAAGAAAGAATTAAAATCTAGTAAATTTTCTAATCCTTTATTACTTAACCTAAAAATCTAACAAAACTCCTCTTTTCAACTTATAATTAGAAATCTTAATTTAGAGCTTCCTTAATCCCTAAATTTCAAGTTTGATTCTTTAAACATGGATCAAAGAATTTCTTCTTCTTTTTTTTATATTTTTATTTTTCTAAAAGAAAAAGTAAAATCTAAAAAGAAAGTAGAAAATCTCTAAAGAAAGGTAAAATCTAAAAGAAAATAAAAACCTAAAAAGAAAGTGAAAAATCCTAAAAAATAAAAGGCCTAAAAAGAAAGTGAAAAATCCTAAGTTAGCATCTACCCCCCCATACCTATCTCATGCATTGTCCCCAATGCATGCAAGATGAAATGATGCATGAAATAGGTAAAGGATAAAGCTACTCCCTCTGTCGCTTTGGACCCACGGTGGTGCTAGGTCCAGCCGACTGTGATCTCCTTAACGCTGCCTCCATACTACCTAGCCGAGAGGATTGCTCCTCTACCCGCTTCCTCAGCCTCACTTGTCCCTAAAGATTTTCTTCATGCCCTTCCACATGGTGGACATGATGGTTCGTGACTCAGTTGGGGGGTCCTGCCTCCAGAATTGTGGCTCATCTATCTCCTCTAGGCTTTCCTCCGAAGAGGACTCCACAGGTACATTCTCAGGCTGGGCACTGGGTGTCCAGAGTGCCTGCAAGCAACCATTATATGAGCTTGTGGGTCTCTCTACAGTAACAGGCACTCGGTCAAATGTATTAAAGACAGCGTCTGATATGAAATGTTTACACAGACGTGTGATTAAGATTGCATGGGAATTCTTTGCACCCCGAGTGTGGGAGGAATTGTCAAGAATAGCATGGAAGATGGCCCTATTCAAACAGACCGTGTGGTTATGTGTCATTAAATCATGGATTATCTGTAACACGGGTCTGTTAAAGGAAGATTGGTGGTCAAGCTCAAAAATATTGCGTTGGACCCAACGTCCAATGCAATGAACATTTCGAAAGGTCGTGTTGGCTTTGAGCCCACGGTCCTGAATTGTACAACGGACCCCCATGATGGTCATATAATCTATCAACGACAAGGGGTCGCTATGGTGGGGATGACTGGGGACATTAGTGGTTTCAGCAATAAGTGGGATGGTAACAAAGATGTCACCGAATGGCATGTGAGATACAAATTGGTGCGTGTCATGATTCACAGATGCATGATCAATTGAATTATAAAAAGTAGTGACAAGATCAGGGCAATAATATGCATCGTCGTCATTGTTATCATAGACCAAAGAGTACCAATTCCATGAACGTATTCTATCCACAAAGATGTGCCCATACCCCCCACTATCATTCAAAAGTATGGAAAAATCCCTTTCTACAAACAAATTCGGGGCCATGTATGATAATGGATCTTAAAGCAAAGGATTTTAGAGAGGAAATTGCAAACCACCCCCGGAGATCGTGGGGGGAAATCCAAAAACAGTTGTGCAGAAGGCACCCGGGACAGAATCTGGAAGAATGGCTCTGGATCTGCCAGTAGCAGAGGAAATCAGCCGACCAAAATTTTCTGGGCGCCAGAGATGGCCGGAGTGCGGGGGAATTTCGGCCGGAAGTGGGTTTTTGCGGCAGATCTGAAGATTCTGGTGAAGGAAAAAATTGGCAGGGGTTGGCTCTGGAAGAAGGAGTTTAGATCTGAGGGGATTTCTGCGTGTGAGGGAGAAAAGGTAGGTGAGGATAGTATTTATAGGGGGTAGAAAAAATGGGATTTCCAATTTTATCCCTAGGTCAAAGGTATATTTACAACCCTAGGTCAAAGAGTTTGGAAATGAATGGAATCCTAGGGAAGAGAAATTCCTAGGAATGTGAAACTCTTATAAGCACAAAAATCCCTAATTTTTTTTCTTTATTTTTATTTTTTTTTATGTATTATTTACAAAAGTGTAAAAGAAAATTATTTACAAGTGTGGTCCCAAAATGATATTCAAGAAAATGCGCGGGAAAGTATACAGATGGAATGGTCACAGATAAACTGGGTCGTGAAGACCCAATTCATGAACTTCTTGTGACATGACTTCCGTGGTAAGGAATGGCTTGAAACGTTGACCGTTTACAGTGAATGTGTTGCCATTATTCGGGTCAAGAATCTCGATCGCACCGTGGGAAAAGACTTTGTGCACTACGTATGGTCCAGACCACCTGGTTCTCAATTTACCAGGGAAAAGGTGGAGTCGTGAATTATACAACAGAACCTTTTGTCCTACGACAAAAATTTTGCTGTGAATGGATTTATCGTGAAAAAGCTTGGTTCTGTGTTTAGTGATCCGAGCATTGTCATATACTTCGTTTCTTAACTCTTCAAGCTCAGATATCTGCAACTTCCTTAATGCACCGGCTTTATCCAAATCCAAGTTCAGCTGCTTTAAAGCCCACATAGCTCGGTGTTCTAATTCAACTGGCAAGTGACAAGGTTTTCCAAATATAACTCGATATGGAGACATACCGAGGACAGTCTTGTAAGCGGTCCTGTATACCCATAAGGCATCAGTGAGTTTGATGGACCAATCCTTACGGTTCTGTCCTACATTTTTCTCCAAAATGAGTTTTATCTGTCTATTCGTGACTTCAACTTGCCCATTGGTTTGAGGATGGTAAGCCGTGGATAATTTGTGAGTAATAGAGTATTTACGCATCAAGGCTTCAAAAGCCCTATTGCAAAAATGACTCCCATTGTCGCTTATTATCGCACGGGGGGCTCCGAAGCGAGAGATGATGTTTTCTCTTAAAAACTTAATGACAACATGGTTGTCATTTGTCCTTGTAGGAATTGCTTCAGCCCATTTAGAAACATAATCTACGGCTACCAAAATGTATTGGTTACCGTAGGACAGAGGAAAGGGTCCCATAAAATCGATGCCCCAGAGGTCGAAAATTTCGACTTCCAAGATGGGTGTGAGGGGCATCATGTCTCTCTGTGTGATACGACCCGTCATTTGACACTTATCACAAAGCTTGCAAAAATTGTATGCATCCTTAAAGAGAGTGGGCCAGTAAAATCCACTCTGAAGAACTTTCTCAGCAGTTTTCCGTGGACCAAAATGTCCACCGCAAGCTAATTTGTGACAAAATGTCAAAACACTCTGATGTTCATCCTCAGGAAGGCACCTACGTATGATCTGGTCAGGACAATATTTGAATAAATACGGTTCATCCCAAAAGAAGAACCGCATTTGACGCATGAAACGATGTTTTTCCTGACTTGACCAATGAGAAGGTATTTGCCTGGTAGCAAGGTAATTCACAATGTCAGCATACCAGGGCTCTCCACACATCCCAAAAATGTGTTCGTCAGGGAAATCGTCATTAATCGGTATACTCTCCTTAGGTGCATTTGGGATTCTCGACAAATGATCAGCTACCACGTTCTCAATGCCCTTTTTATCTTTAATCTCCAAATCAAACTATTGCAAAAGAAGTATCCATCGAATCAGTCTTGCCTTAGCATCCTTCTTTTGCATCAAGTATTTTAGGGCGGAGTGATCAGTGAAAACTATCGTCCTGGACCCTAGCAGATATTGGCGAAATTTCTCCAACGCAAAGACAACCGCTAAAAATTCCTTTTCAGTAGTTGTGTAATTGAGTTGGGCATCATTCAGCTTTCTGCTAGCATAATAGATTACGTGTTGCCTATTATCAATATGCTGCCCTAAAATAGCGCCTATAGCAAAGTCAGAGGCATCACACATAATCTCAAAAGGCTTGGTCCAATCTGGTGCAGAGATGATCGGTGCTGAGACAAGTCTACTTTTGAGCTCTTTTCATGATTTTTGACATTCTCATCAAATATAAAGGGTACATCCTTTCCTAAGAGATTTGTCAAGGGTCTTGCAATGTTGCTAAACCATTGAATGAATCGTCTATAGAAGCCGGCGTGCCCTAAGAATGATCTAATGTCCTTTAAACATGTTGGTTCAGTGAGCTTCGTTATGACTTCCACTTTAGACTTGTCCACCTCAATTCCTATTCTTGATACCTTGTGCCCAAGAACGATTCCTTGCTTGACCATAAAATGACACTTTTCCCAGTTAAGTGTCAAATTTTTCTCCATACAGCGTTGTAACACCAACTTTAAATGGTACAAGCATTGCTCAAAGGAATCCCCATAAATCGAGAAATCATCCATAAAAATTTCCAGAAATTTCTCCACCATGTCCGAAAAGAGGCTCAACATGCAATGTTGAAATGTTGCAGGAGCATTGCAAAGGCCGAAGGGCATCCTTCGGTATGCAAACGTTCCAAAAGAACAGGTGAAGGTAGTCTTATCTTGATCCTCGGGAGCGATTGGGATTTGATTATATCCTGAATATCCATCCAGGAAACAGTAATACTCGTGTCCTGCCAATCTCTCCAGCATTTGATCAATGAAAGGAAGTGGAAAGTGGTCTTTACGTGTGGCAGTGTTCAGTTTCCTGTAATCAATACAAACTCGAATCTTCGTTGGAAGACGTGTTTGTATCAATTCTTTATTCTCATTTTCCACCACAGTAAATCCAGCTTTCTTAGGCACAACATGAACTGGACTAACCCACTGACTATCGGATATGGGATAGATAATCCCATTGTCTAATAGTTTCAAGATTTCAGATCTAACAGCTTCCTGCATAATGGGGTTAAGTCTACGCTGTGGGTCTCGTTTAGGCTTGGCATCTTCCGTCAAATGAATCCTATGTTGAACAATGGAAGGACTAATCCCCTTGATATCAGCCATTGTCCAACCAATGGCCTCTCTATTTTCCCTTAACACAGTCAGAAGGTCCTCTTCTTGTTGTTTAGTGAGATTGGATGCAATGATTACCGGAAAGGATTCCTTCTCATCCAAGTACTTGTACTTGAGATGGTCGGGAAGAGCCTTAAGCTCAGAAGAAGGGACCGGATCTATCACTGGTTGTTCATGGTGTAAGGAAGAATAGGGGTGTAATTAGTAGTCCTTTCAACATTTGATCCAACAATCTGATCAAGGTTGAAGTCATCCGACTCCAACTCAAACTCTTCTTCAGACTCATACTCAACCTCCTCCACATGTTCGTTGGTTAAACCCTCTATCAACTTCACTTCGAAAGAGTCACTGTCCAAATCCCTTGGCTGCTTTCCCAGATGGAAGACATTCACTTCTTTTGTCATATCTCCGAACGTTAGACGCATCGATCCATTTTGGCAGTTGATGATCGCATTCGCTGTGGCTAAGAAAGGACGTCCGAGAATGACAGGTGTTTGCGCTCTGTGATTTTTTACAGGTTGTGTTTCAAGAACAACAAAGTCCACGGGGTAAATGAATTCCCCGACCCGTATTAAAACATCTGTAATTTCCCCCTTTGGAATCTTTACAGAGCGGTCAGCCAATTGGATAGTCATCTGGGTTGGACGAAGGTTGCCTAACCCTAACTGCTGATATACGGAAAAGGGGAGAAGATTGATGCTCGCGCCCAAGTCTAGCAAAGCCATATTTATGGTGGTCTGCCCTATGATGCAAGAAATGGTAGGGCTCCCTGGATCTTTGTATTTCACAGGGATCAGACCATTGAGCAGTTCACTTATGTTGGAAGCCAAGAAGACTTTTTTAGGGACATTTGCTTTTCTCTTTTTGGTACACATTTCTTTCAGAAACTTGGCGTAGGATGGGACTTGTTGAATGGCATCTAAGAGAGGGACATTGATTTGTACTTGGTTGAATATCTCTCTTATCTTCTCCATGTGAGCATTCATCTTATGATTTGTAAGCCTATTTGGGAATGGGACAACAGGCTTGTATGTTTGCTCATCAACTTTCTCTTTTCCTTTAGACTGGGAAGTGGATGGTTGTGTGCTTGAAGAAGGACTGTCTTGCATGGGTTGTACTGGAACAGAAGGTGGTGACACAGATTTGGGAGACTGATTCGAAACCTTATTATCTACATGCTTCCCAGATCTAAGGATTTGAATAGCTTGGCATTGGCTGGGTCCCAAGTCTTCAACTTCGTGCAGGGGAAAATGAGTTTTGGGATTTGGCACAGGTTGGCTAGGTAGCATTCCTTTTTGTCTTTCGGCCAGAGAATTAGCCAACTGACCTATCTGGATTTGCAATTTATTCATGTCCTGCTGCTGATTGTTCATCATTGAAGCTTGGGTCTTAGATAAGGTCTCTATCATTTTCTCCAAATCAGAAATTCTCTTATCTGAAGGATTGGGTGGTGGATGATGTTGATACTGGGGCTGAAAATTTGCTTGGTAAGGCGCAGGATTTTGATATGACTGGAATCTTGGTGGACTCTAGTATGAATGGATATTTGGTGGGTTCTGGTGGTAAGTCGGTGGATGAGACTGAGTAGGGTATTGTTGTGGAAATGGTTGTCTCGGCTGCTCAGGACCAGACTGACTCCAAGAAAAATTAGGATGGTTTCGCCATCCCGGATTATAGGTTTTGGAGTAAGGATTGTAAGTGGGTCTGGTGTACGCGGCATTCGTACTCTCCTGAAATATTTGAGTTTGATAAACTGGACACTCCTCAAACAGATGATTCAGATCATGGCAGTAGGTACAACCTGGATTAACCACAGGTGTTGGGTTGACCTGATTAACAGCAGAATTTTCCCTGGACTCTAGCAACTCAATCCTCTTCATCAATTGTGTAATTTTAGCTTCTGCAGCTATCGAGGATTCTATGGAGTGTAAACCAGTTCTGGAAATTGTGGGTGTGGGTTTCTCAGTACATGATTCCCACTGGATTGTCTTTTCAGCTAAAGCCTCAAAAAGATCCCAACCCTGATCTTCATCCTTCTTTAAGAATTCTCCTTGACACATGGTTTCAAGGAGCGTCTTAGTCTGATAATCGAGCCCATCATAGATAATCTGGCACTGGCGCCATTTTTCTATACCGTGATGGGGACACAGGGCTACTAGGTCTTTGAAGCGCTCAAAGTACTTCCAAAACGGTTCATTTGCTTCTTGTTTGAATTGCATTATATTATTCCTCATAATGGCTGTCTTATGGATAGGATAAAACTTTTAAGAAAGACCTTAACGAAATCATTCCAAGAAGAAATTGAGCTGACTGGGAGATTATAAAGCCACTTCTTAGCAATATCCTTAAGTGCAAAAGGTATAAACCTAAGTCTGACAGCATCTTCGGTTAACTGGGAAATTCTCATCATAAGGCATACTTCTTCAAACTCTCGGATGAAGAAGTATGCATCCTCAGATTCAAGGCCATGGAATCGTGGAAGTGTGTTTATGAACTGGGGCTTCAACTCAAAGTTATTTCCATTTGTGTTTGGGAGGAGAATGCAAGATGGAAGTGATGTGCGAATAGGATAGAACTTGTCTTGCAACGAAACGTTGGTGGTCATGATTGTGTCGAGTGGTGGTGTATGTGACAGTGTAGAGATTCTCACAAGCCTAGCAGAATTCGGATCTCGATACCACTCTTGCATACAATTACACAATCAACGTGCACCGATCACACAGGCGAAAAATGAAAAAGAACAATCAAGAAAAAAGAAAAAATCAATCCAAGCTTTCTAGGTTTCCTGGACCTAGACGACTCCTAACTTTAGATCGTCCACAGGAGGTTTGGTGTAGACTTTGACTATAAGCGAATCAGCCAGGGAAGGGGAAGGTTGGTGGGAGGTTTTCCGTCAGAGACGTTCCTTAATTAAGTAACCAGCAACCTTCGGGCTTTCGGCCCTCAACCCCTTTCCTAGACACTGATTTTACAAAAGTCACTTTCCAACACTTTTCCCCCTTAGGATAATCTCCTAAGTGAGTTCGAATGTCCCTAGGGCCAACGTTTAGCAGTTTTTATTTAGAAGCTTAGGATTGTGAGTGCGTGAGAAAATGGTTTTTGGGCTAAGAAAGAGGTGATAAAATCCCCACCTTATCTTTTTTATGGGATTTGCCCTTAAAGTTGATTTGTGCAAGTGTACGATATCAACAAACAAGGTTCACTCAAAGCGTAATTAAATCAAACAAAGAGTGAGTCCTAGTCTATATGCTATGCTTACGTACCTTGTCTCCAGCACTCTTCAACAGTAAATGTAAAGGAATTGAAAGACACGTGCCTAGTATGCAAATGTCTAAACAATTTTTTAACTTTGCAACAAATTTTTTACTGTTGATTAGCAGATATCAGGTGAAGCAAACAAGATTTAAAGTATTGCAGCAGCTGTATTTTGCAGAGAAGCAAGCCCTGCAGAAAAGTGGTCAGTAGTCAACTCCTCCTTGCCGCAATTCTGCGGCAAAAACCCAGAATTTGCGGCAATTCAGAGGGATCCTGGTCTCTGCTTTCGAGAGCAGAGGCCCAGGTCCACTTATATTTTTCTGCAATGCAAAATTTCCTGTTTCTTTAACCTGTAATCTGCAACAGAGAAGAAGATTCGTTTAGTTCTTCACTTTAAAGAAAATCCGTTGCTCTCCCCGGCAACGGCGTCAAAAATTTGATTGGGAAAGAATCGTGTGGTAGATTGCACAGATATTATAGAGAAAAGAGAAGGTTTAGAATCAACCTTTGTGCTTGATCAATCCACAATTGTATTTATAAGATCAATGTATCCTTTCCAATCTCCGTTATAGCAAAGGCTATACCGGGTCGATTCTCCGGGAGAGCTAGCGATGGAAGCGTTACAGTTCAAAGTGAAACAAGAAAACGAAGATTCTTCTTTATATTTACACAAATGCAAGAAGCATGAAAAATAGAGTGAAAGAATTGGTTGATTTGTGCATCATGGAAAAGAAATCAAAAGAACTTTAGTAAAGTGTATTGCTAAGAGAAAAGAAGCTAGTAAAGAAAATATTTGGAAGACTTTAGATGAGAAAGTACATGGCTAGCTAACTTTACTTCGCTAACTTACTATACTCAATGGTGATGCTTGATTGCCTCATGTTGATTCATTGGCAAATAGAGATGACTTTGCTTGTTTGTTCAAGTACTTTACCGTTTTGAAGATGAGTGTTCCTTTAGTTCATAGCTTGAAGCCTCATATTGATTCATTGGCTCTCTAGATAGATTATCAATGATGAACTCTAGGATTGGTACTCAAGGGATGCTAGGTTAGAAGAATCAACATTCATTTAAACATTCAAGACATAACAACAAATTAGCTTGAAGTAAAGAAGTTATTCTACAAGTAGCACATGTTTGGTGATCCATCTCCATGTTCCATCAAGGCACTTGTTCTAGACAAGGCTCTAAATGAGGCACACATGAGTCATATGGAGTATGTACAAGCATTCACCAAGGGAAAGCAACTCTACTTCCTTGGTAAGTAAAAGAAACTCTCACAATGCAAGTGTAAAGATAAACAATCATCCAAAGAGATAGAAGTTAGCTAGGTACATTGCTAGCTAGCCATGCAATAGAAATTTAGCTATCCATTACACAAGTAACAAAGCAACAATTCATGATGTAAAGCAAAGAGAAGTAAAGCAATGAAAGTGAAAGAAAGCAAAGTAAGTAAAGCAATGCAAAGTAAAACGTACTAGAGCTTGCAAAGAGAAGACGAAGCTTTGATTAACCCTTGTTACAAGTAATGTCACCTCCTTGATTACAAGCTTTCAACAGCACTCACTTTCCCTCTTTGACAAAATCTCTAGGAGGAAGAAGATGGAGACTAAAACCTAGGAGAAGACTAAAACAAAATACAAGAGTTTCCCTAGTTCTCTCCTCTCTCTTCTCTGTTTTTCTCGTGCAGACCATGGTCATGTATTTATAGCCCTCAGAGAGAAGCTTCGAGAGCCAGGTTGTTGGCGCAAAATCTGGGATCTAACGGCTTCATAACCGCCGCAGATACGCGGGAAAATCCAGGTTTTGGCGGCAAAATCTGGGCCGTTGAGCCCAGATTTTCTGGTACAGGTTCGTTGCGAGGTTGTTATCCACGTGGCCTTTTGGAAGATTCAGTTGGCGCGCGGATCTCTCTGAATCCAGATTCAAATCTTGGGCTTCTTTTTGGGCTTTTGAATTATTCTCTTTAATTATTGCTAATTAAAGAGATTAATGGGCTTTCTCTCTTTTAAGTTGTGGACCTGCAAAAATAGAGAGGAAAGGATTAAAAATCACGTTTTTATATACAATATGCATGGTATGGAAGTGGTAAAATATGCAAATATGTGTAATTTTGTTTTTACTTTAACCCCTTTGTTGATGATTGACAAAAAGGGGGAGAAGTATTTGAGATATATGCATGTTTTTCCTTACTTAAGGGGGAGAAGTATTTGTTTTCCTTGCTTAAGGGGGAGTAGTATTTGTGTTTATGCAATATGTTTTGTTTTGCAAATAGGGAAAAAGATTTTGTGATTTTGTTTTATGCTTGATTAGCATGTTTACTCCTTCATTTGCAAACATGTTTATGAGCATACATAGCATATTTATTATTTATTTGTTATGCATGAGTTAAGGGGGAGCTTCTTTGGAGCTTTACTTTAATCCTTGCATATATAACTTCATGAGTTTTTGTCATCATCAAAAAGGGGGAGATTGTTGGCCCGAAGGCCCATCACTCTAGTTTTGATGATGATCAACTCATGTATCTTGTGTTTAATTAGTGACAGATTTATGATCAAGATCTTAGTAGGTGCATAGCTTCTACAAAGGATTTGAAGTCAAGTTTTGGAGCTAGCACGGTTTGATCCAAGAGCCATTGGATCGTGTTTGGACCAAGTCAAGAAGATGAGAAGGCTTCAAGTGAAGACTTTAAGAAGATGAAGACTTGAGTCTAGGTTTGTTTTATATGATTTTGTTTTTAGATAAGATGTAAAGGATAGTATAGTTGGTGGATTGCTCAAGTATACATATACACACACTCTCTTGATAGTTTTGTTTTTACAATAGATTTTTCTCTTTGACAAAATATCATTTTGGTTTTTGGTATTCAAGTTTCATGTTTTAACCAAAATCATGTTTAGTGCTTAATGTCAAAACATAGATATTTCACCATGTTGGTGTAGTGGATCATATCCATACACTCTATGCTTTAAAAGAGTTTAGAATATCTTGTTTTTATATTTGGTGAAGTTTTGGAAAAACAAGTTTTGAAAAATCAAGTTTTGAAAAATACTGTTTTTCATTTGAACCAAAATTTTAAAGTTACAAAAATAGTCCAAATTATTTGTAACATGCCTTGATTTTGGTGCAAGCATGTTTGTTTATCAAAGTATATTGGTAAAACTATTTTTGTAGATTTTTCGGTATTTTATGGGATTTTACTTCAACCAAAAAGACCTAGTTTTTAATCCCTTAACTTTTTTTCCTGGCTTCATCTGGTCGACCGGGACGGTCGACCGCAGATTGAAGTCGGCCGACCTCAATCTGCGGTCGACCGACGTGCACAGACGTGCACGCCAGTTCTGGCAGGAGGCCGGTCGACCGACCCAGTCGACCGTCCAGAGAGCTCTGCTCTCTGGAAAGGCCCCGGTCGATCTGGCGGTCGACCGGACAGAGAGTCTTGCTCTCTGTATCCTGGCCTCAGTCGACCGACCGGTCGACCGATGGCACAACGGTCTGAAATATGACCGTTGGCCGGTCGACCGGGCGGTCGACCGACAGTTCTGTCAGACCCCAACGGCTAGTTTTTCTAACCCTATAAATTTGGGGGTTTGGGCACTGTTTTCTCCAAGATTTCAAGAATAGTTTTGGGCTAGTTTTCTCATTCTTTTCGGTGGTTATATCCACAAGTTTTAGAGCTTCATTTCCAAATCAAAAGAGAGTTTTTATCAAGAGTGTTTTAAAAGAGATTTCTTAAGTTTTCCTCCACCATTCTCATCCTTGTTTTCTCACACAACACTTGAGCTATCCATTGCTATATCTACCTATAGGAGTTTGTTGTGAGAGGATTTTAGGTGATCAAGTGTTGTGATTACCAAAGTTCATCTTTGCTCTTTGAGGAGGCGGACGTGTGTGTTCGCATTGTTTCGGGTCCTAGTGGGGACTCGGTGTTTCGAGTTCGAGTGCGAACTCTTTGTTTGAGGTGCGGCCTCGGCGAGATGGTGGGCTTGCGGTGTGTACGGACTAGGGAGTCTGAGAGCTTTTAGGTGTTGCGGCACCGAGTGATCCGGTGGGATCGATTTTAGTGGAAATCCTTCGTGTGTCGAAGGCGGGGATGTAGAGCAAGTGTGCTCGAACATCGAAACAAATCTCTTGTGTTTGCGATTGCTCTTACTCTCACTCCCTTATTGTTTTATATCTTGCATGCTTAGATTGTGTTCATCTTTATATGCTTGATATACCTTGTGTGCTTAATTATTATACTTGCTTGGGTTTGTTTGCTAACACTTGTATTTAACCAAGAGAGCCAACGCGGCACCTCAACCCTTATCTAGGGGAATCTAGAGGAGTTAGTCCAGAGTCCTTCACGGGGAATTCGGCTACACTCTTGTGTTATACGTGGTGTTTAGTTTAAATAGTTTGTTTAGGTCATAATAGTTTTTACTTTCGCATTATTTGTTCATTTAGTGACGATTAGATTAGTCATTACCTATTCACCCCCCTCTAGGTGATCCTACAAAGTCCTCATCCTCATAGACTCGATGCTGATCTCCTCGATCCCCATCTGACAGATCTAAGGGATTATTTGATAATGAAGAGGAGTGTTCATCAAATCACTCCACCATGCTCCTGTAAATGGCTCATCACAGCAGTGCTCTCTGAATGCCACCGCAGCTTGTATGTACGCAAACAATCGGTGTTCAATTTGTTATCATCAATGTCAGTTTCTCGATCTGTTAAAAGGCGTCATTCCCGCACAAGGAGAACTTTTTCTAATGCAGAGTACCTTGACGTTGCTACTAACATGGTAGGTCTAAGTACTAAGCCAAGTAGAACTAAGAGGAAGCTGATTGGTCGCTAATGTTGCATATTTAGTATCATATTTCCATACTTATTATAGAATAAAAGCCTGCATTGTCCTAATTAATTGCTTAATTTATTTGCAGGCCCAATCTTTAAGGAGATGAAGAGAAATGAGCGCAAAGCCCACCAAAATTCAGAAATAAATCAGAGTTAATTCGCACTTACTGAATCAGGGCAAAATCAAGAGGTTGAAAACCGGTTGAGAAGAATCCTCTCAGAATCGATCGGTTAAAGCCAAGAATCCAAGGCCATTTCGTCAGAATCCAGGACTCAAACGAAGAAACCAACTGAAGATAAAAGCAGGAAGTCAAACCTGGGAGACCGACCAACAGGGTGTGGCCACCTGGCCACACCCTGGCCGCGGAAACACGGCGGCATTGTTGGGGAGTTAGGGGGAGCGTTTGCTCCCCCGATCTCCCTGGGATCCTGGTTGTTAGGTTTATGCCTATAAAAGGCCAGTATCTGCGCTGAAAATTGGACGAATGCAGAGATAGGATTTAGCCTAGTTTTCATTTGTAGTTTAGGTTTTTCTTTTTATGTAACTTGTATGTAGCTTAGGTTAGATGATGATTCATGTAAGTAAGAGAAAGAGGCATATGTTGAGAGTGACACCGATGTACCCTCCTCCTTTCTTCCATAATTTCAAGCAATAAAGGTAACAATTGTTTATGTTCTTCTTTACTTTCATTTTCTTTTGTTTTCGTTTTCCTCTTCTACTTTACCTCGTTTGTTTTTGTTGAGTTTACAAGTGAATTCCAAAGCACAAGTACACCGATGTTATGAGAGTGCCAACGATAGTTCATGAAGATGTTCTCCTCCTCAAAACGTATCACTTCATGCTTGTGCTAGACTTGATGATATAATGCGAACAGGGACTGAGCTCGAGCTTATGATCTATGCGTTGAACGCCTCCAAAGCAAAGGTAGAACAAGCAAAGGTTTCCAAGTAAGTCATAAATCAATCTAGGTAAGTATTCTTCACTCTTCTTTCTTTCTTTTCTTTTATTTCTTAGTTTAGGTCACCAACCCCTCTTCCAAATCATTCTCTTTCGATTGTACATAGTCGCTTTCTTTCGCCGTTTTCCGATTTTTTCCACCTTCTTCATCTCTCACTTTCTTTTTAACCTTTAACATAACTCTTTTTTCTTATTTTCTTAACTTAAAACAGAGAAGAACTCCCGTTTTGTTTTCATTAAGATTTCAATAAAGAACGTAAACGCTTCTATCGGAAAACCCTCCTTGTGGATCATGACCCACATAGCCACTTGCTATAGCGGTAAGAATTGAACACTTGCACATCCTAATCTTAAGTTCTAAAATTCCGTATTTTTTGTGCAGGTTTACCTCAATCAAATTTTGGCGCCGTTGCCGGGGAGGGTAACGTTTTTATTGAAATCTGATTTTTTTTTGAAAATTTTTTAGAACTAAACGAATTTTCTTCTCTGTTGCAGGTTAAGGGCAAGAAAAACAGGAAATTAAAGTTGCAGTAACATATAAGTGGCCTTGGACCTCCGCTCTAGAAAGCAGAGACCAAGTGCCCTCTGCTTTGCCGCGTTTTCACGGCCAAAGCCGCGGATCCGCGGCAAAAAGGAGTGGACTACTAACGTTCTTTTTGCAGGGCTGCTTGCTTTGCAAATTGTAGTTTTCTGCAACTTTACTTTTTCTTATATGCCATCACATAAGCCTGCTAATAATCAACAGTAAAACAATTGTTGAAAAGATAAAAAATTGATTAGACGTTTGCATTTTTAGGCACGTGTCCTTTCAATTCATTTATTTTTACTGTTGAAGAGTGCTGGAGCAAGGTACGTTCGCATTGCATCTAGAGTAGGACTCATCTCTTGGTTGATTTTTATCGCTTTGAGTGAATCTTATTTACATATCTTGTACACTTGCACAAATTGATTTTAAGGGCACCAACCCATAACAAGATAAGGTGGGGATTTAATCACCCTTCCTTAGCCCAAAAATCAGATTCCAAGCACTCACTAACCCAAGCCTAACTAAAAATGAGTAGACGTTGGCCCTAGGGACATCTCGACTCAGTTAGGAGATTATCCTAAGGGGGAAAGGTGTTGGAATTTGACTCCTGCCAAATCAGTGTCTAGGAAAGGGATTGAGGGCTGAAAGCCCGAAGGTTGGTGGTTATTTATTAAGGAACGTCTTTGACGAAAAAACTCCCACCAACCTTGCCCTGACCTGGCTGATTAGCTTGTGGTCAAAGTCTGCATTAGACCTCCCGTGGACAGTCTAATCAGTTAGGAGTCGTCTAGGTCATAGGTCTACCCTAACTTAGTTAGAATTTCTCTTTTTATTTGTTTGCTTATTTGTTTTTTTTTCTTTCTTTTTTATATTCTATTGTGTGATATGACTTATAATAATAATTTTTTCAACTTTAATAATAATTCATATTACACACCGAGTTCATTTTCGGATATTACCAACCCGGCATATCATGACTTTAACCAACCTAGTGTGCCGGATTGGTCTTATCCGAATCAATATAACCCATGCCCCCAATCTAATAACTATAATTTCCAAAATAATTTCAACTCTTCACCGAGTCAGTGGGGATTCACCTACCCCGAGTCCAATTTTCAACCAACTTGTCCCCCTTATCCACCTAGTCCACAATATTTCCAGAGTCATACTTAGTTCCACCAGTCCAAAATAGAAAACCATCAATTTTGGAAAGGAGTATGCGTGAGTCCAAACAACAATCACAAAATCTGATGGACTCACAATTTCACTACCACTTCCAAGATAATTCTTCATCTTTTCATCAAAACAATGAACCTATCAACTATGAAAAGATACTTGAAGCCATGACTCAGGCTCAAAACACTCGTAATCGTGACATAGATATGATGGCCGAATCTCTACATTCTCACCGTTGGACCAGTTCTGATGTCACTAACCATTCTGTTAGAGCCGAAGAGTCCTGTAGTTTTGGAAATCAAGATTCCATTTCAGACATTTGAACTTGCCCAAACTCCAAATTTTGAAAAAGATATTGACAGTTTAGCAAGTTATCCTTTTCCTGAAATAGAACTTGAAAATGAATATGATCCTGAACCCCAACTGAGTGATTCAATTCTACTTCCTGATTCGATTATGACTCTGGTATCTTCACCTGATTTCGATCTTTTCCCCGAGTCAACGTTGGATCCTATGCCTATTCATCATGAAATTGAATCCTCCATCTTTGAGGATCATATTGAACTTGACCAAATATACAATTTTGAAAATCCTATTGACAAATTGGCAAGTTCTCAATTTTTGATATTGAACTCAATGAGATATGTGACCTAGATTCTCAAATCTGTGATCCAGTTCAACTTTCTGAATTAATATTGACTCTGTTTTGTTACCAAACTTGAGTAATATTTTAGAGTCAGTTTTGATTCCTCCACCTATCATTCCTGAACTGGAATCACCCATATTAGGTCACATCCCATTGTTAGAAATACATGTGGACTTGAGTTTCAACTGCTTGACTTGGACCCGCTTCTTGAACCAATTTCGACTCCTGAACCTTTACTTGACTTAAGTCACATTCCTGAGTCGGTATTAGTTCCTGTCCTTCCTGAGTCCAAGTCAACCATTCTATCATTTCATACTCCATTCTGGGACGAGGTGGTTGACAAATTTGACTCTGAAATCAGTTATGGAATTTGAAAATTAGATGGGGTCAATATTTAATAAAGATCCTTTATGGATACATATTTTTAGTGGGTTATATTAGAGTAATTTCTGGTGGGTTCCCCCGAGACCCAAGAAAAGTTGATTGGGCCGCGTTTCGTGGACCAATCAGACCACCACCGGAACCACCACCTTAAGGTAACCATTTTCCTTCCCTTTCTTATTTTTCATGCATCTATGCATTAATTCATACATTGAGGACAATGCATGAGATAGGTGTGGGGGAGGGTCTAACATAACTTTTCTTTTTCTTTAAAAAAAAAATTAACATTTTTCTTTACTTTTAAAATTTTTTTGAAAAATAGAAACAATATTTTGACTTATTTTTGTAAGAAATTAAGTTAATTTTAAGGAATAGGAAAATCCAAATTAGGATTTCTTATACTTGGTCAAAATAAGATTATTTGTTTGATTTTTAGACTTAGGAAGATAATTTGTCAAAGTAATTTGGTCTTGATCTTTACCTTGATGAAATATGCACACTTCATACACTTACACACTTAGGGTTCAAAACAAAGATTCTTATGCCTTATAAAAAAAAAAAGTCTAATTATTGATTAGCTAGGTGCTTTGGCCTAAGCAAGCCTAGTATTTATGCGAAAGATGATTAGATAAGTTATAAAATATATATATATATATATATATATATATATATATATATATTATATATATATATATATATATATATATATATATATATATATATATATATACAAACAAATCGAATTATTGACTAGCTAGGTGCTTTGGCCTAAGCAAGCCTTAGTATTTATGCGAAAGATGATTAGATAAGTTTGAAAAGAAAAATCCTCTGATTAAGCTGGGTATTTGTGCCTAATAAAGCATAAGTATTCACGCCTAAAAGAGGTTCATATAATAAAATCCTTAGTTTTGTGGCTTGTTTGCTCGAGTCCTTAAGTCCTTGGGGGTGTTTTCTCACCTGGTGCCCTAAGACCGTTTGGTTTGGGAGTCATCGATTAGAGGCTCGTTACATGGGCAGATTAGAAAGCCTAATAGAACTAAGGAATAATATCACCAAAAAAAAAAATTATGTATAAATAAATAAGGCATAAAAGTTAGAGTTAATGAACCCTTAGTCAAAATTTTCACAGTCACAAGGTGCATATGACTTAGGGTAAAGTAATAGACTAGATGAGAAGTACAATTTGACTCCTTACTTTGATTGATAACAAATTTTTGAATAGAGACTAAGTTTAGGAATGAAAAATTCAATTTTCCTATAACTTATAGATTGCTTAGATCTTACAATCATATTTCAAATATTTTTCTCTTTCAAAATGCTTTTCAAAAATACTAACTCTTTATTTCCCTTCTTTATGGATTTTGTGGGTGCAATCCGCTGAAAACCCTCACGAGACAAAACTCGTCCTCTAGGGGAAACCTAGAGGTTTAACGGATTGTTGAACATGCTCAGTGCAATCGCGCGACCTGCGAAAGTGGTCTAATAATCCTTAGTATAGTTTAGTTGTTTTGCTCGAGGACGAGCAAAAGATAGGTATGGGGGTGTGATTGGTCGCTAATGTTGCATATTTAGTATCATATTTCGATACTTATTATAGAATAAAAGCCTGCATTGTCCTAATTAATTGCTTAATTTATTTGCAGGCCCAATCTTTAAGGAGATGAAGAGAAATGAGCCCAAAGCCCACCAAAATTCAGAAATAAATCAGAGTTAATTCGCACTCACTGAATCAGGGCAAAATCATGAGGTTGAAAACCGGTTGAGAAGAATCCTCTCAGAATCGATCGGTTAAAGCCAAGAATCCAAGGCCATTTCATCAGAATCCAGGACTCAAACGAAGAAACCAACTGAAGATAAAAGCAGGAAGTCAAACCTGGGAGACCGACCAACAGGGTGTGGCCACCTGGCCACACCCTGGCCGCGGAAACGCGGCCAAAGCCGCCTTTCCGCGGCATTGTTGGGGAGTTAGGGGGAGCGTTTGCTCCCCCGATCTCCCTGGGATCCTGGTTGTTGGGTTTATGCCTATAAAAGGCCAGTATCTGCGCTGAAAATTGGACGAATGCAGAGATAAGATTTAGCCTAGTTTTCATTTGTAGTTTAGGTTTTTCTTTTATGTAACTTGTATGTAGCTTAGGTTAGATGATGATTCATGTAAGTAAGAGAGAGAGGCATATGTTGAGAGTGACACCGATGTACCCTCCTCCTTGCTTCCATAGTTTCAAGCAATAAAGGTAACAATTGTTTATGTTCTTCTTTACTTTCATTTTCTTTTGTTTTCGTTTTTCTCTTCTACTTTACCTCGTTTGTTTTTGTGGAGTTTACAAGTGAATTCCAAAGCACAAGTACACCGATGTTATGAGAGTGCCAACGATAGTTCATGAAGACGTTCTCCTCCTCAAAACGTATCACTTCATGCTTGTGCTAGACTTGATGATATAATGCGAACAGGGACTGAGATCGAGCATATGATCTATGCGTTGAACACCTCCAAAGCAAAGGTAGAACAAGCAAAGGTTTCCAAGTAAGTCATAAATCAATCTAGGTAAGTATTCTTCACTCTTCTTTCTTTCTTTTCTTTTATTTCTTAGTTTAGATCAGCAACCCCCTCTTCCAAATCATTCTCTTTCGACTCACTTGTACATAGTCGCTTTCTTTCGTCGTTTCTGATTTTTTCCACCTTCTTCATCTCTCACTTTCTTTTTAACCTTTAACATAACTCTTTTTTCTTATTTTCTTAACTTAAAACAGAGAAGAACTCTCGTTTTGTTTTCATTAAGATTTCAATAAAGAACGTAAACGCTTCTATCGCAAAACCCTCCTTGTGGATCACGACCCGCATAGCCACTTGCTATAGCAGTAAGAATTGAGCACTTGCACATCCTAATCTTAAGTTCTAAAATTCCGTATTTTTTGTGCAGGTTTACCTCAATCAGAAGCAGCCAATAATCAGCTCTGACGATTCTGACATCGAGCCGAAGGAGTGTACTGGCATACCTGCACTCGAACTGGCGTGATAGCCCCAGTTGACTATAGTGCCCTAGACCGGGGCATCGAAGTCACATTTGCCATTGCAGAGTCATAAGCCTCAAATTCTTCCATAGAGAAAGAAACTTTGTCTATATGGCAAGCAACTTGAAGAAATGGCCAGACACTTTGAGCAGCAAGCCCTGACCCAAATGAAGCAACTCGATATGATTCGTACTCAATAAGAATCTATTGACAACCTCAAGCAGATGCTTTCACAATTGCTTGAGGATAAAAAATAGAAGCCTAAGGCCAAGACTCCTTCCAAGAAGTCCAAAGGCAAACAGAAGGAGGGAAAAGCTCGTCTTCTGTACATACTGAGGAGGAGGAGCATTCCATCTCTGAGTTGTCCAAACCTTCATCCGAAGAGGAAGATAACTTAGAAAATACGAGCACTCATTCCAAAAGAATGAGTAAACTAGAGCAGCGTCTTAAAGCCTGATTAGTCACATATATTGCATTTACATTGCACCTTACCATGCTTTTAGCTAATAAATCCTTTTAATAAGTTTACTTTTTTTTTTGCTAAATGTAGGCCCAAGTGCTCAAAGAAAGAAAAGAGAAACAAGCCCAAAAGCCCACCAAATTCTGCATTAATTCAGAATAAATTTGAAATGAAGAAATCAGGGGTAAATCTTGGCATATCAAGAGGTTGAGAAGAATCCTCCCTGAATCGAGTGATTGAAGCCACACAATCAAAGGCTGTTTCGTCAACGGTTGAAGCAGAAACAAGAAAACCAGCAGCTGATACGGGCCAAACACCAAACCAGGAACTCCCCCCTTTGGGTGTGGCCACCGGCTGTTTGGAGTTTGTTGGGGGAGCGTTTGCTCCCCCAATCTTCCCGGGATCCTCCTCGTTTAGTTTTTGGCTATAAATATGGGTTTCAGCAAAGAAAAATGCAGCGAAGAGTAGGATTAAGCTTTGTATTTATTTTCTTAGGATTTAGGCTCTTTCTTAGCTAGCATAAAAGTTGTAATCTTGTTATTTACTTTGTAGTCCTGTATCAAAACTTGTGAGAGAGAGGAACTGAGAGCTTGTACTTGAAGATTGAAGTGACAACAATACAAGAATCAAGCCACATTTCCTTCCACTCTTGTTTCGGTATGTCGTGTATTACTTTGCTTTCTTCTTCGTTTTCTATGGATAACTAAACGGTTTTCTGGGCTCGCTATCGCAATTCTCTTTTACTCTCCTTCTCTCCTGTTTTCAAAAAAGAAAAAGACCCGATGACTCATATGAATGCCTTACTTAAAAGCCTTTCTTTTTTAAAGTGTTTGGATTGTTGAATTCTCACTTCTTTCATGAACATCTGTTGAATTGTTTTTACTTCGTTCTTGCTTCTTCGCGCTTGATGTTTTAATATTCAATTCTCACGATTTCTTGAAGAAAGGACTCAACTCTTCTAACCATCTTATGTGCTTTACTTAAAGCTTTCTAAAAATCAAGTTTAAGTTTTGCAAATGATCACTTGAGGCACTTAACATTTTAAGAGAAGAATGAACAATTGAGTAGTGAGATAGTGAGCCCAGATTTGCTTTCTTATTATAAAAACAACCCAAAACAATTCTCAAGCTTTCTAAATCACCTTCTCCAAAACCTTTTCTAAAAGTTGCAATTTTTCTTTTAATCATCTCTTTCTTTCCATTCTCTTTTTCATAAAAAACGAACACAATTCCTTGTTTCTAAACATTCACCGAAAAGCTTCCATCGCATCCCTCCTTGTGGACACGACCCGTTATCCACAAGCTACACGGTAAATTCTTAAACTCATTGATTGTTCTTTCTTTTAGCAATCAATTTTTGGCGCCATTGCCGGGGAGGGAACGGTGTAGTTGTTTTTAACAAGTTTTGTATATTGTTTCAGGGACTTGAAGATCAAGATCTAGCATTCAAGCTTTGCAAGAGAAGACTTGCAAATTCTGTGCCCCTACTCTCGAAAGTAGGAAACAGAGTTTCAAGAAATTGCTTTGCAAAATCTGAAAAAATTCATTGGACTACTAAAAACTCTTTTTTGCAGGACATATTGCTCGCAAAAATTTCAGTTTTTATATGTCATATTTGTGCTATTTTTGCTATCCAACATCCCTGTTTTAAGTCAATTGATTAGACATTTGCATTTTAGGCACGAGTCTTTTCAATTCATTTACTTTACTGTTGAAGAGTGCTGGAGCAAGGTACGTACGGATTGCATTCAGAATAGGACTCATTTCTTGGTTAATTTATATCGCTTTGAGTGAATCTTATTTATCTTATACACTTGTACAAATTGATTTTAAGGGCAACACCCAATAACAAGATAAGGTGGGGATTTAATCACCCTTCCTTGGCCTAAAAAATCAGACTCCAAGCACTCACAAACCTAAGCCTAAATGAAATCTGATAGACGTTGGCCCTAGGGACATCTCGAACTCACTAGGAGATTATCCTAAAGAGGGAACGTGTTGGAAATTGACTCCTGCCAAATCAGTGTCTAGGAAGGGGATTGAGGGCCGAAAGCTCGAAGATTGGTGGTTACTTAATTAAGGAACGTCTTTGACGGAAAACCTCCCACCAATCTTGCCCTGACCTGGCTGATTAGCTTGTGGTCAAAATCTACATTCTACCTCTTGTGGACAATCAACCAGTTAGGAGTTGTCTAGGTCAAGGTTACCTTAGACTAGGCTTGGTTGATTTCTATTGTTGACTGTTGGTTAAACTTGTTTGTGTTTGTGATTGTGTTTGTATATGCAAGCGTTGTCGAGAGACCCTAATTCATCCAGGTTGACTAGAAACACATCATCACCCAAGTTTGAACCAAGACCAGATCCGATAATGGCTCAATTAACATCACTGCAGGATAGGTTCTACCCCATTAGGACCTCACTTCCATCTTGCATTCTACTTCCATCGGTTGGTGAATACAATTTTAAACTCAAGCCTCAATTCATCAACAAACTCCCCAAGTGGTTAGAGTCCGAAGATGCCTACTTCTTCATAAGAGAATTTGAGAAAGTATGTCTAATGATGAAAATCCCACACCTTGTAGACGATGCTATTAGGTTGAGATTTATCCCTTTCGCACTTAAGGACCTAGCAAAGAAGTGGCTCTATAGCTTAGCGTCCGGTTCTATCACATCCTGGAATGGTTTCATTAAGATCTTGAAGAAATTCTATCCAATCCATAAAATCGCTCTCATTAGGAAGACGATCATGCAATTCAAGCAAGAACCTAGTGAATCGTTCTGGAGGTACTTTGAACGCTTTAAAGACCTCCTTGTCCAATGTCCACATCATGGAATAGAGAAATGGTGACAATGCCAAATTCTTTATGACGGTTTAGACTATTCCACCAAAACCCTCTTAGAAAGTATGTGCCAAGGGGGTTTCTTGTAGAAAGATGAAGATGAAGGATGGGATTTGTATTTAAATCTAGCTGAGAAGACCATCCATTGGGAATCTGCTAGTGAGACCTCTAGGAATCCTAACTCCATCTCTTCAAAAGGAGGTCTCCATTCTATCGAATCGTCCATCGCTAATGAGGCAAAGTTAGCTAACCTGGCTAGAAGACTGGAAGCTCTAGAAACGAAAGAACCAAGTTCAGTCAATTAAGTCAGCCCGAACCAATTTCCAACACCGGGCTGCACTTACTGTCAAGCCATGAATCATGTGTTCGAGGAGTGCCCTGTGTTTCAGGCTCAGCAACCCTACCATGAACCGTTGAATGCGGCCTTTTCAAGGCCGAACAACAATCCTTACGCACCAACGTACAATCCCGGCTGGAGAAATCACCCTAATTTCTCATGGAGCCAAAACAACAATGACCATTCACGATCAAATCATGCTAGCCACTTCCATCATGGTAATAATTCTTCCAATTATCAACCCAACTTCTCCAATTTTCATAATAATTCTCCCAACCATCCACCTAACTTCCAAAGTTATCTACAGAACTTTCCTAACCAAGCTCCACAATCCTCCTTCCAGAATCCTCAATTAGAAAGGAGAATGACTGACTTTGAAAGAAACATGGAGAGATATATGAAAAACCAAGATTCTTTCATGCAAACTATCCAGAGATTAGAGGTTCAAATGAGTCAACTAGCCACTCCACAAAATGAGAGACAAAAGGGTATCCTGGCTAGTCAGCCAGTCACCAATCCAAGGAATTCTCAACAAGCTCATTTGGCTGAGGATCATTCATTTAATCAATATAATGATGTGCATACATTGAGGTCAGGAAAGAGAGTTGATAACCAAGTGTCAGCACCAACCAATCCCATTCAACACAACCACAATCAAGCTTCCACTTCATCTAATCCAATTTCTTCCAATGCTGACGAATCTGAAAAAGACAAGTCAGCCAGTCAGGTACACCAGCCTATAGTACCATTTCCTAATAGGCTAAAAAAAAACAAGCAAAATTCTCACATGGACAAGATAATCAAGATATTTAACCAAGTGAAGATAAATGTGCCACTTCTTGATGCCATCCAACAAGTTCCTTCCTATGCTAAGTTTCTTAAGGACATGTGCACCAAGAAGAGAAAGACTAATGTCCCAAAGAAGATCTTCTTAGCCACTAATATTAGTGAGCTATTATCGGGTCCTATCCCTGTCAAGTACAAGGATCCAGGTAGTCCCACCATTGCCTGCACAAAAGGACAAGCCGAGATTAGTCGTGCACTTCTTGACTTGGGGGCAAGTATCAACTTGCTTCCATTCTCTGTTTATCAACAACTCGGGTTGGGCGATCTTAGTCCAACTCGAGTCACCATCCAACAGGCTGACCGTTCTGTTAAAGTTCCAAAAGGGGAGATTAATGATGTCCTGATTCGGGTAGGAGAGTTCATTTACCCTGTCGATTTCATAGTTCTGGAGACACAACCTGTGTCCAACTCAAATCATAGGGCTCAAACTTCTGTTATCCTAGGGCGACCATTCCTTGCTACTGCTAATGTCATCATCAACTGTAGGAATGGGTCTATGAGGTTAACCTTTGGGGACATGACTAGAGAAGTCAATGTCTTCAATCTAGGAAAACAACACCGTGATATCGAGGACCAAACATTTGAAGACAACCTAATTGAGAACTTGACAAGTGAACACGGGGAAGAATTGGAGTTAGAAACAGAGAGTGACTTCGGGTTAAAGTCTGACGATTTTAATCTCGATCAGGTTATAGATTCTGCTGTGAATTGGGCCTCAAACCCTATTCACCAACAATGGAGCAAATAGATTTGACTAGTCCTACCAGTGAGCCTTCCTCTTCCTTAGAATTGAAAACCTTACCAGCGCATCTCAAGTACGCCTATCTAGGCGAACAAGAGACCTTTCCTGTCATCATTGTCTCCCATTTAAATGACGGGGAAGAAGAAGATCTGAAAGCTGTTCTAAGAAAACATAGGGAAGCCATTGGGTGGACTATGACTGATATCAAGGGATTAAGTCCGACCCTCGTTCAACATCGCATTCATCTCAATGAAGACGCCACACCCAAAAGAGACCCGCAGCGTAGGTTAAACCCTATAATGCAAGAGGCTGTTCATGCTGAAATCATAAAACTCTTAGACAATGGCATAATTCATCCTATTTCTGATAGCCATTGGGTCAGTCCGGTCCACGCGGTTCCGAAAAAATCCGGTTTCAGCGTAGTGGAAAACGAGAACAAGGAGTTGGTTCAAACTCAACTTCCCACGAAGATTCGAGTTTGCATCGACTATAGGAAACTGAATGCTGCAACTCGTAAGGACCATTTTCCACTTCCCTTCATTGATCAAATGCTTGAACGTTTGGCGGGTCACGAGTATTACTGTTTCTTGGACGGTTACTCGGGCTATAACCAGATCCCTATCGCTCCTGAGGACCAAGAAAAGACTACGTTTATGAAAATCACCTAGAGGAGGGGGGTGAATAGGTGATAATACTAATCAATGCACAATTAAAAATATGATGCAACAATCAACCCAAAACAAGACTAGAAGCAGAATACCCGTGAAGGGCTCTGAACTCCTTCCTCCTGATTCCTCTAGATATGAGTTGGAGGTGCGCAATGCAATCTTGTTGTATGAGTATTTGATTGACAATATGAATATGCAACAAGTGAATATAACAATGAAAACGAAGAGCAAGTACAATGTAGCAAAGAAAATGTGAAGCAAGTAGATAAAGTAATGAATATAAAGTAAGTGATTGAAGCAAGAATTAAGAGCAAGTAAGAACAAGTAAACCAAACGCAAACACCGAGAATTTTTCCGAGGTTCGAGCACCCAGCTCTACATCCCCGCCTTCACCCAGAAGGATTTCTAACAACTATAACTTCACAAAGAGGTTACAAATACACCGGAGTACCCAACTCTATAATCTCAAGTACAAGTTCTCTCTTGGTGATCAAAAGACCACAAACTATCTTTTGCAAACGCCTCTTTCCTTACAAGAGCCCTGTAGAGTAATGGTTAGAATTGAAGCTCAAATAGTGTAAGTGGAAAAAGGAAATGAACTAGAGAGAGTTTAGAAAAATAAAGCTTCAGCGATGAGAGAATCTTCAGCACAAAAATCAAGGACCAAACTCTCTTGAAAGCTTTTGAAAACTTTTTGTATAATGCTTGTTGTTAAAAACATAACCCTAATCACCCTTATTTATAGGAGAGGGCTAGGGATTAAAAAGTAAACTCATATAATGTTAATTAGGAAGAATTTGACCCATAAAATATCCGCTAAATTCGTTTAGAAACGAAAAATACAAATTTAAAACGTGTTTAAAAGCTAGCTGTTATGGCTGAAACGGCTACCTCGGTCGACCGGCCGGTCGACCGAGATTCAAACAAAAGAGCCGTTGCAGGCTCTCGGTCGACCGCCCGGTCGATCGAAACAAACAGAGAGTGATACCACTTCAGTCGGCCAGCCGCCCGGTCGACCAAAGTCTTCGATCGTCCGCCCGGTCGGCCGAAGAACGTGCACACGGATACGTATCCATCCTGCCAGAAAACCAGTCGACTGGGTCGTTCGACAGAACTGACCTAACAAGTGTCGGCTGACTGGTCGGTCGACCGGCTCTGGCCAAAAGTCAAAACTGAACAAGAATTTGAAGGGGAATTGAAAAATAACAAGATAGTTTTGATTTGAAACATGTATAATACCCAAAATTGAGTTTGTAATCAAAATGCTTTAAGTTAAAATAATTTTTATATATATTTATAGGGAATATTTCTAGGAAATGCATGTGCACAAAAACGTGTGTGTTGGAATATAGAGCTTCAATCCTAATCACTATTCTTTAACAAAACTATAAAACTAGAAACAAAACTAATGAAATCTCATGAGCAATCTTGAAGTCTTGAGCCATACAAAGCCTAGCTAGAGCCTTCTCTTCTATGTTCCTTCCTTGATTTTCCATATGCCTTCTTTGCTCCATGAACTTAGAATTTCTTGCAAAAGCTAAGCAATGGCATCCAAACATGGTACAAAACCTGAAACTTATCTTGGACAAACTTATTAGTACCAAATAGCTCTTATTTGTTTTGTTATCATCAAAACTCTAAACAAATGGAGAGTGTAACCTTTTGGGCCAACAATCTCCCCCTTTTGATGATGACAAAACAAATAGGCTATGTTAAAAAATAAAAGAGAGGTGTAAGCTCCCCCTCAAATTATGCTACATTAAACAAAGAAAAACAATATTATATTCAAGCTACGCAAACAAAAACCATGAGATATTAAACACTTGCAAAAACACTTAAACTCAAATACAAGAAATCATAAACACTTATTGGAATCAAGACTTATTCTCCCCCTTTTTGTCATACATCAAAAAGGGTAAAAAAAATTTATTATTCAATAACACAAATATTTAGTTCACCACAAATAAAGGAGAATCTAGCAAAATCAAGTGGTTTAGTGAAAATATCGGCAAGTTGCAAATCCGTGGAAACATAATCAATATCTATATCACCTTTCTCAAAATGATCTCTAAGAAAGTGATACTTAATCTCAATGTGCTTGATCTTACTATGTTGATTTGCATTTTTGGTCATATGAATAGTACTAGTATTATCACAAAAAATTTTTATATGATCATAATGCAAATCATAATCAAGGAGAGTATGTTTCATCCAAAGGACTTGTGCACAACAAGCCCCCGCTGCAACATACTCCGCCTCGGCGGTTGATAGAGCTACGGAATTTTGTTTCTTAGAGGACCATGAAACAAGACAATTACCAAGAAATTGACATGTCCCACTAGTACTCTTTCTATCTACTCTACAACCCGCATAGTCGGCATCCGAATAACTCATCATTGAAAAATCTCCGATTTTCGGATACCAAAGACCCATTCTAATTGTGCCCTTAATATAACGACACACACTAAACATGATGTCCGGCCTACTTGCCGTCAAATACAACAAACTTCCTATCATGCTTCTATATAACTTAATATCAACACATTTACCTTGGTCATCCTTATCAAGCTTGGTTGTAGTTGCCATGGGAGTGTTGCAAACTTTTGATCCTTCAAGTCCAAACTTTTTTACGAGTTCCTTTGCATACTAGGCTTGACTTATGAATATCCCATCTTGCAATTGCTTGATTTGGAGTCCAAGAAAGAAATTCAATTCACCCATGGAAGACATTTCAAACTCACATTGCATAACCTTATCAAACTCCTTGCATAAAAACTCATTGGTAGAACCAAAGATTATATCATCAACATAAATTTGCACAATTAAAATGTCATTATCAACATGCTTAGTAAAAAGAGTTTTGTCTACTTTGCCTTTAACAAAATCATTTGAAATGAGAAAACTAGAAAGCCTTTCATACCAGGCTCTTGGAGCTTGTTTCAATCCATACAAAGCTTTATCAAGTTTAAAAACAAAATTGGGATGAACATGATCAACAAAATCGGGAGGTTGTTCAACATAAACTTCTTCATTAATAAAACCATTTAAAAATGCACTTTTCACATCCATTTGAAAAAGTTTAAAATTTTTAAAGGATGCAAAAGCTAGTGTTATCCGTATGGCTTCAAGCCGTGCTACGGGTGCAAAGGTCTCCTCAAAGTCAATTCCTTCAACTTGAGTGTAACCTTGGGTCACTAACCTAGCTTTATTCCTAATAACATTCCCGGACTCATCCATCTTGTTCCTAAAGATCCACTTAGTACCAATTATTGGTCTATCGTGAGGCCTAGTACAAGGTGCCAAACTTGGTTGCGCTCAAATTGATTGAGTTACTCTTGCATGGCTAGCAACCAATATGAGTTCGCCTCGGCTTCGAGGATGCTTTTGGGTTCAAAATGAGAAATAAATGCAAAGTTACCACATAAGTCATGGAGTTTGGAGCGAGTTGTTACCCCTTTAGAGACATCACCTAAAATGAGTTCCTTGGGGTGATTTGTAGCGTATCTCCAATCTTTAGAAAGTGATTGAGAATCTTTCACTTTATCCTTATGAACATCACCAGTGGGTTCTTGGTTTTCTTCTTGAGCGGGTGAGTCCTTCAAGGATAGTCTCTCCATGTCTTCACCTAATGGGTCAATCTCTACAACATTCTCAACAACCACATTAGATTCTTCAAATTTAACATGCGTGGATTCTTCAATGGTAAGGGAAGATCTATTGAATACTCTATAAGCTTTACTAGTAGAAGAATATCCAACAAAAATAGCTTCATAAGCCTTAGCATCAAATTTACCCAAGTTATCTCTAGTATTCAAAACAAAACACTTGCATCCAAAAACTTTGAAATATGAAACATTAGGTTTTCTAGAATGATACATTTCAAAAGATATTTTGGAAGAATTTTTACACAAATAAATGCGATTTGAAATATAGCATGCGGTGTTTACGGCCTCGGCCCATAGATATTGAGGGAGGCCATATTCACTCATCATGGTCCTAGCCATCTCTTGAAGTGTTCTATTTTTCCTTTCTACAACTCTATTTTGTTGTGGAGTTCTAGGACATGACATTTCATGCTTGATTCGTCATGAAGAGTTGGTTAACAAACTCACCACCTCTATCACTCCTTATTTTCAAAATCGAAAAACTTTTTTCTTTTTAAACCATTTTTCGAAATATCTTGAAATGAGAAAAAGTTTGATCTTTGTGTTCTAAAAAGAAAACCCAAGTAAATCGGGAAAAATCATCAACTAAAACAAATGCATATCTACTACCATTTAAGCTCTTAGTTTTAGTTGGTCCAAAACGATCCATATGAATTAATTCTAATGGCCTAGTTGACATGATATCCTTGATTGGTTTGAAGGAAGACTTGGTTTGTTTCCCAAGTTAGCACGCACCACAAATGCGGTCTTTCTCAAAATTCAAGTAAGGAATACCCTTCACCAATTCCTTAGAATTAATCCTAGAAAGATGGTCAAAAGATGCATGTCCTAATCTTTTATGCCAAAGCCAAGAATTTTCATCAAAAATATTCAAGCATTTAGTAGAACAATCCAAATTAAGCATGTCAATGATATAAACATTATCATCACGAAATCCGGTGAGAATACAATCATTTGTTTTGCAATCAAAAATCTTGCAAGAAGAGTCATCAAAAACAACTTTAAGACCACGATCACAAAGTTGACTTATACTAAGCAAGTTATGTTTTAAACCATCAACAAGAACAACATTTTCTATGATGGGAGATGCACCAATTTGAATGTTACCTATACCGATGATAGTGCCCTTGGAGTCATCCCCGAAGGTGACGGTGCCACCTTCCATGTACCTTGATAGGGTTGTAAAGTTGTTGATATCCCATGTCATGTGTCTTGAACAACCACTATCAAGGTATCACCGCTCCTTACGTCTTGGAGCCTTGATGTGTACCTACATCAAATAATTTAGGACTTGATTTTGGTACCCACATTTTCTTGGGTCCTAAAGCGTTAGTGTCATGAATCCATACAAGATTATTTGTTCTATTTATTTGGTCATAACAAACTTAGCCAAATGTCCATTCTTACCACAATAAGTATATCTATACACTCTACCATATTTAAAAGCATAGTGAGTGTGTGACTTGTGAGCATGTGTAGATTTAGCATGAGTGTTGTGTGTAGTGTGAGCATGAGGAATTTTGACATGTGAAGCTTTAGCATGAGAAGTGTGCTTTTTAGAAAACATTTCCTCAAGTTTCTTAGTGTTGAAAGCACAATCCTTCAAAACTTTTTCAAAATCAACAATTCTAGTTTTTAATGAAGAAATTTCATTTTCATCAATCTTTGAAAATTTTGCTTTGCAAGCAACTTTGTAAGCACTAAATTCATTTTGAGTAGAAATAAGATTGGAAGAAATTTCATCTTTTTCTCTAGAAACAATAGCAAGTTGATTTTAAGAAAAGCAACTTCCTTTTCCAATTTTGAGCATTCTATCTTTTTATTATCATAACTCTCTGAAAGTTCAACATAAGCATGTACAAGTACTTCTTTACTTAATTCATCTTCTTCTTCAAGAGGTTGAGGGGTTACCTTTGGTGTGTTTGCCATGAAACACATGTTCGCCGTGTCCACCTCGTCTTCGGACTCGCTTTCCGAATCCCAAGTTGCTTTGTAAGCTTTCTTTTCGACCGGCTTCTTTTGCTTGAAGGAGGAAGTCACCTTTTTCTTGAATTCTGGGCAATCGGCCATGATATGTCCGGGCTTTCGGCAATTGTAGCAAATGATTCTTCTCTCCGCTTTTCCTTCAAACTTCTTTCTAAAGTTGAGTTTGTTCTTACGGTACATTCTCTTCACGTTTTGCACAAGAAGGGAGAGCTCCTCATCTTCTTCTTCATCTTCTTCTTCGTCATCAAGAGTGGAGGAAGACTTGAAGGCTATGGATTTCTTCTTTAGAGGAACGGCTTCTTCTCTTGCCTTCTTTTCCATCTCATGAGTCTTCAAGTTTCCAATGAGACTAATGAGATCCATTTCGTCCTTGTCATTCAATTCTTTCAAGGTGGTGGCCTTTATCTCCCATGAAGAAGGAAGAGCCCGAATAACTTTTCGCACCTTTTGATCATTGGAAATATCATCACCTAAAGAGAAAAGAGCATTGGTGATTTTAATAAACCTTGTAATCATACAATCAATAGATTCATCATCAATCATTTTAAAAGATCATATTGGGACCTCAAGAGATCTATCTTAGCTCTTTTTACTTGTGATGTCCCCTCGTGCGTGACCAACAAATGTTGCCAAATCTCATAGGCGGATTGGCAATGTATAACTCGTGTAAGGTCATCCTCATTCAAGGCGGTTAGGAGGGAATTTTGGGCCTTGGAGTTAGCCTCATATTCTCTAAAGGTAAAGTCGGACCATGAGCTTTCATCACTATCGGGTCTAACATAGGGTTTGGTCAAGGATTTTGCAACTAAGCTACCTAAAGATTGTAAAATTATAGTCATCCTAACCTTCCAAATAGGGAAATTAAGTCCATCAAATTTAGGAGGGGTTTTGATGTTGTCGGCCATATTTACTAGTGTATGAATGAAAGAATGCAAATGTTGATTAGCAAATTTTTAGGATCTCTCTAAGGATGTTAAGCCAAACCTAGAGTCCAAACTCTGATACCAATTGAAAATCACCTAGAGGGGGGGTGAATAGGTGATAATGCTAATTAATGCACAATTAAAAATATGATGCAACAATCAACCCAAAACAAGACTAGAAGCCGAATACCCCATGAAGGGCTCTGAACTCCTTCCTCCTGATTGCTCTAGATATGAGTTGGAGGTGCGCAATGCAATCTTGTTGTATGAGTATTTGATTGACAATATGAATATGAAACAAGTGAATATAACAATGAAAATGAAGAGCAAGTAAATATAGCAAAGAAAATGTGAAGCAAGTAGATAAAGCAATGAATATAAAGTAAGTGATTGAAGCAAGAATTAAGAGCAAGTAAGAACAAGTAAACCAAACGCAAACACCGAGAATTTTTCCGAGGCTCGAGCACCCAGCTCTACATCCCCGCCTTCACCCAGAAGGATTTCTAACAACTATAACTTCACAAAGAGGGTACAAATACACCGGAGTACCCAACTCCACAATCTCAAGTACAAGTTCTCTCTTGGTGATCAAAAGACTACAAACTATCTTTTGCAAACGCCTCTTTCCCTTACAAGAGCCCTGTAGAGTAATGGTTAGAATTGAAGCTCAAATAGTGTAAGTGGAAAAAGGAAATGAACTAGAGAGAGTTTAGAAAATAAAACTTCAGCGATGAGAGAATCTTCAGCACAAAAACCAAGGACAAACTCTCTTGAAAGCTTTTGAAAACTTTTGAAACTTTTTGTATAATGCTTGTTGTTAAAAACATAACCCTAATCACCCCTATTTATAGGAGAGGGCTAGGGATTAAAAAGTAAACTCATATAATGTTAATTAGGAAGAATTTGACCCATAAAATATCCCCTAAATTCGTTTAGAAACGAAAAATACTAATTTAAAACGTGTTTAAAAGCTAGCCGTTATGGCTGAAACGGCTACCTCGGTCGACCGGCG